>JAGFPH010002438.1:32002-55324 GCA_018207615.1 Philaenus spumarius | reverse complement strand
CAGATACATATAGACTACTACATGATGGACCACTAGACAGTAAAAGTAGGTGTAAATCTTTACATTTCTTAAAATGCGATTCGTTTTCTACATTACAATAATTACAAGTAAATCATTTTTACTTTATTAAAAATGGTATTAAAATGAACGTTTAATATTTTAGTTGTCACTATTGTTTTGATTTAAAATTATCTGTGTAAGCCGAACATTTTATACGAGTAATAGTTTTATTCCGTCGCCTTCATTTCTCTTGTTATGCTACTTGTTTGACGTTACAACATTTGCAGGTTATCAAACCAATGTGCTTATACAAATGTTTCTACTCTAACTCTAACGAGTCAAATGTGAGTAAAAAAACCCTCTAAAATCAATAAACTGAACACAACAATAAGTAGAAAAGTTGAAGAGCACCGTGGCGAAAAAATCACGCTGATTAGTGAAATAACAAACCACGGAAACAAGGAACAAAAAAGCAATAACTGAAAAACTTTATGGAAAGTCAGGCTGGTCTATTAAGTTATATACCATATGTCCCAAAAGTCCCACCCCCAACCCCCTATTATTTTTTTTATTAACGGAAGTAAACATATTTGCTTTGAGGATTGTTTACATAAACAAAAATGGAGTTTTTTTGGTGTATCGTAAATTTCAACCCAAATGGGGTATTTTGGGGGCAAGTCGAAAATTTTTAAAGAGAACCCCTACTGAGAGACACCTCATTTTAAAGGCTTTGATAAAAGAAGAATAAAATATATGTGTATTATCTGCTGACAATTATTGACTTGGATAATCCATTTGGGGTCTACCAAAACTGAGACCCCCATTTTAGGAGTATTTTTAATACACAATGCGCTGCGTGCTTCGCACGCCAACCCCCGTATTGAGAGTATTTTCAATACACAGAGCATTGCGTGCTTTGCGCGCCAATTTTAAACCTACGTGCTATGGACGCACATGTGCGTCCGCTTGAAAATATTAGTGATTATTACGTAGAAAGGTTCAAAAATAAAAGATAAAGTCATTTTTGCTCGTTTAGGCTATATAAAAAATAAAAGGTCAGCTCCTAGCATAGGAAATACGAAATTTGCGTAGCAGTGAACGTGTTAAAAATATTGTCTTCTATTATTGTATCCATATAAGGTGAATGGGTGGAAGCGGGAAATACATCAATAATAGCTGTTATTGTTTATGGGAAAAATCACGAGAGCTTCTAGATCTTAATATTGGTATGTTTAAACTATATACAGAATTAAAGTAAAAAATATCACACTTATGAAGTAAATCCGATTTCAACTTAATCTGTGATTAAAAATAGTGTACGTCAATATTATTCTGTAAATTCTGAAGGCGCGACCATTAACAATTGTTGGCAAATTAAAGCGGCGTAAACTTATCATCCAGGTAGTATTGATAGCGTAATTTTGGAAAAGAACATCTTAAAAACTGTTGTCAAATAAATCATAACGGATTTAAAAAACGGAGTCAATTTTCATTTTAAACCCTCCAAGTGCTGATTAGATTTTCCTCACTGCTAAGCCTGTTTAGTGCTGCGCATAAGCATTCAAATAAAAATTAAATCCATACTTTATACATGAAATATATCATGTAACATACCAATGTTTTCAGGAAAAGACGTGTTAAACGCGAATATTTTGAAAAAAAGTTACCTTTGACAGTAAAAAATCATAAATTTTTTTGCAGAAATTTAAAAAAAAGTACTTTATCTATTTAGCACTCATACAGTCAACATCCAGAACTTCACAATCAAAATTCTGTTATGTACACAATGTGCAAACTTTTTTTATAAAACCAAAAATGTAAAGCATTAGTACTTCATTTTGATTCAAAAAACGAAATCTTCAACGTTCTTACCTTATACACCGTAAGAAATTCCAAAAAGTTGTATACTTCCAAACAATTATAAAACTAATAACTAACACAACTTTTTATTATGCACTAATAAACTAACCACAAACAAAATAAAAGAAATATAAACTAAAAACAGTAAAACGATAATGTAAACGCTAATCTTAGAGACTGATGTGAGGCATTACGAAGCTGTAGTAATGACCGCTGAGTTTTACTACTAGATTGAAATATTGTTCTATTCATGTTATGTTATAAGCATAGAGTAACACTGTCAAAGCTATACTTTACCCGGGTGTTTGAAAAGTCTGGGAACAGCTTAATATCTCAAAATGTACGAGTCTTATGAGATAGAATTAAAAGCAGTTATTCACAACCATAAAAGAACCACTTTTTGGTGAGTTTGAATTTTTATACGCCATCATGGGAATTCCAGAGGGCTTAGCTTTACTGTTTTTATACTAATTACTATGTTTTATAACTTAGATTGAGTGATCTACTGGATTAAACCCTTGAAAAAAATAACAGATGTATCATCTTTAACATTTTAATGTTATTTAAATGGGGAAAAAATTGTAACTTTGATTGGCCATTGTGTTGGATAGTATCAACATACAGACCTCCACTTTGCGCAAATCTTATACTAAATATGCTTTTACTGCCAGAATATGATCATTGGCCATGTATGTCTGTATTCATACAGGTTATTTGTTTCCGATTGGTTTAAAATAACCTTATTTTACAGTTTTTAATTAAACTAAAGACCTAAATTTAGAAAAACTAATGATAAGTTTAAATTTGAACAGGAGACAATAAATCAACTGCCATTATGACTAATCAATTAACAAACCTCTGAACTTGAAATTTCTCTTTTTAATCTGTTGCTGCGCAAGTCTTAAACCTTGACCTAGATAATCCAGTTGTATAAGCAATGTGTCTACAAAATACTTTATAGCTTGGACAGAGAAAGATGAAGTATGCGGGAGAGAGTGAAGATTTATGTTTATTTTAATGACTGACATAAAATAATTTAACTTTTTAAACCTAAATTAAATAAATAAACACTGTGGTGCGAAATAATTGGTATAATAATAATTGGTTCCATTTCACATTAAAGATTTCAACTAAATTTGAGAAATAATAATCCATGTAGGCTATATAATGCGAACTGGTAAGAAAGTTATTATAAAAGTGTGCTTTTACAGTAAATACATTGTTTATCAATATAATAAACTAGTAAACCCCCTTTAAAAATCACAGACGGATTAATTAGATATGCATCAGAATTACATCATTCAACAAAATACTATTATTTTAAAACTACACAATTTATCTAGGCCTACCTAAATAAGCCGACAGGGATTTCTAACTTGGTAAATGTATACAATTAATTACTAGCTGAATACCCGTGCTTCGCTACAGGGAATTTGTTTGTTTCATCACCATGATTTATAATTAATTGTCATAGTATTCTCTCATTTTCTTTCATCTATTATTATTAAAGTGAATTTATAACATTTATATTCAATTACTTTGGTATTTATTGTTCTCTGGTTGCCCGTAAATTGTCTTCGTCATGGTATGTGTGGTAAATAAATTAAATAAATACAAAATTCAGAGTGAAGAGCCTCTTTTTTTTCAATCGCTAATCCACAGACTGGTAAATCACAGTCTTAGCTTGATATTTGCAGCGTCTTTAATTGCGAATGCATAGATCGGGTTAGTTTTGATTAGGTTACGTCTTAAATATTTTCTTAAAGTTAATAAGTTCCAAATTTCAGCTCTCTAGCGTTAAGGAAATAATACAAATTAGTATTGATTGTTTTTAGGGTTTGTTATTACATTTACAACCCTTAGCAGCACGTAACGAAATGTAAAACTGGTTTACTTTTTATGTGTATCGTGGAAGAAATAAATGTACATAATTTCAGCTCTCTAGTTTTAAGGAATGTACGAATATTAATAATTATTGTTTTTAAGGGTTGTTAACACATTTTCACTCCTAGCAGCAAGTAACAAAATGTAAAAGTCATTTACTTTTCATATGTGCTTTGTAAGAAATATATGTAAAAGATTTAAGCTTAAAGGAAAGCAAACAAACAACAAATATTGTTTTAGATGTATATGTTTCAACCCTTAAAGGTACAATATTTTAAAATCATATCTTAGAGCGCCTATGAGCAATATGTGAACCAAATATTTCACGTTCCTTAACGGTATTAAAATAATATTTATAGTTATAGGGGTTGTTACTAAATGTTCACCCCTTAGAAGAACGTGATAAAATGGTATAACTGCTTTATTTTTTATGTGTACCATCTAAGAAATAAATTTACAAAAGTTAAGCTTTCTTCCTTTAAGGAAAGTAAAACCAACAATGTTTATTGTTTTATGGGTTGTTTCAACCCTTACAGGTTAAATATTTTAAAATCCTTTCTTATTGTGCCTCTAGCCCCTGTGGAAAATACATGTACCAAATTTCACATTCCTAGGAGGTAAGGTTTTTGAGATATTTAACAAACAATATTTATCGTTTTAGGGGCTGTTTCAACCCTTACAGGACAAATATTTTAAGATCCGTTCTTAGTGTGCCCCTGGTACCTATGAACAATATGTGTGATACATTTCAAGTTCCTATTGGTATGGTTTTTGAGAAACTGTGATAAGTCAAAGCTACACCTAAACCCCCAAAACTAAACCTAAAAATTTGAATATCAAAATGAAATTTCTTTAGTTTTCCTATTTCCATCACATAGTATACACATGCCAAATTTCATCTCTCTAGTTTCATGAGAAGTGGAAGAATTAGTGATGATAAGTGAGTGAGTGAGGGCTTTGCCTTTTATATATATAGATAAAGGCCAAATATTTTAAAATGCGCAATTAGTGCGCCTCTAGTGCCTATGAGCAATATGTGTACCAAATTTGAAGTTCCTATGTGGTAAGGTATTGAAATATATAACAAACCATATTTATTGTTTAGGGGTTGTTTCAACCCTTGCAGGCCCGATATTTTAAAATCATTTCCTCTGTGGCAAATACATGTACCAAATTTCAAATTCCTAGGACGTAAGGTTTTGAGATATATAACAACAATATTTATTGTTTTAGGGGTTGTTTCAACCCTTACAGGCAAAATATTTTTAAAATCCGTTCTCAGTTTGCCTCTAGTTTCTATGAGCAATATGAGTACCAAATTTCAAGTTCCTATGTGGTATGGTTTTTGAGAATCTGTGATCAGTTATAACTACCCTTAAACCCCCAAAACTACCCCTAAAAATATGAATATCAAAATGAAATTTCTTTAGTTTTCCTATTTCCATCACAAAGTATACACATGCCAAATTTTATCTCTCTAGTTTCATGGGAAGTGGGAGAATTAGTGATGATGAGTGAGTGAGGGCTTTGCCTTTTATATGTATAGATAAGCATTATAAAACTGTATGAATATTTCTTAAAATTTTGTATTTATGTACGTTATTATATATTTAAAGAAAGATAAAAATATTATCTTTTACTGGCTTTTTATTTCATATTGATAGATCAAAATGATTTAGAAGTTATTAATATTACATGACTTATATTTATTAAAGTTGTAAACATAACCCGAAATGTATAATCTATGCTAGGTTTGTGTATTACAGATGATGGGTGAAATCAGCTGTTTAGATGTAGGTATGTTTCCTAAGCTAAAGGAATAATATATTTTCTTTAAATTTGTACAAAAAAATATATTTATGATAAAAGGTTGTATTTATATATAGTTTATAACCTCAAAGCAAATATTATAACGTAGATTATAGCATAAATTAGTTATTTAGCTCATATTAAAAAAAAAAAAATCAACTTCACAAGACATTATAATGATTGAAGTTGTAAACATAACCTCAAACAGCTGTAATATACACTGGGTTTACAGATGATGGGTGAAACCAGCTGTTATATTAAATGTTACTCAACGTACGTACGTTTCTTTTTATAGGAGTTTATGGTATAATTAAAAAAAAATGTACTAACCTATTTTAAAAGAAAGTTTATTAAGTTTATAATAATTTTCTAACTATGCTGTTTGTTAATAGAAGGTATTCTAAATCAGTACAACCGATTGAAGATCTGTATTAGTGCTTCCGACACTAGTGCATTTTTGTACTTTGTAACTTGTATTTCTAATTTTCGTTAGGTTTATAAGGAGTATTTCTAAGTCATTCTGTTTTTTTTAATAATTACTGTAATTCATACACTTAAACTTGAAATTTTACTCAGTATTATTAACTGTATTTCGATTAATACTTCTCCGTATGTAGAGGTAGCAAACAATTTGAAACGCAGATGTCTCAAGTTTTACTAATACTCATAATATTTTTTACACCCACTGATAATGTGTTCATACAAACAATAATATTGCTTACACACATTGATATTTTTGGTTTGTCGTACCAATTATATCGTGTACAAACATTCATATTGTACGTATCATTTGTTTTACACGTAATTATTATATTGAATACATAAACGCATTATATTGTTTAATCAAACTAAAAATGATGTTTCAGACAGTACTAATATTGCTTACACACACAAATAATGTTATTTACTTGCACGTAATAAAGATATTGTTTACACACTGTAATGATATTGTTAACAACCTAATAAAATTGTTCACAAACACTAATACCATTTGTGTTCCAGATTTTTACATTCACTAATAATATCGTTTACAAACAAAACTAATTTTGTTTACACATACTAATAAAATTTGTACGCACACTAATAAAATTATTGAAACATACTTATATTTTGTTTACTAATATATTATGTACACACACTAATATTATTGTATGCACACATTATTTTTAATAACCCTATTTAAGCATTATATTAATATATTTATATGTAGTAATGATATTGTTTTGTTTAAATATTCACACCATAGTAAAAATTTTTTTTAAATACCCTAGTTATATTGTTAAAATGTACTAATTGTATTGTTTATACATACAAGTGATATTATTCAGAAACAATAATAGTACAGTTTAAGCAACGTAATACAATGTTTACATGCACAATAATATTGTTTTTTTTACTTTCTCAGTATAGTATAGTATAGAGAAAGCGTAGTGATCGCAAAAAAATCAAAGTTGAGATTTTTGTGGAAATATCCGTGTTAGGACCCTCTGAGTCCAAAAAAGTGGGTTTTACAAAATGTCTGTCTGTATGTATAGAAAGCTAGAGCGAAAACAATTCGATCTATTTCAAACAAATTTGCACCAAAGATGTCAAGTAGGCCTGTATAGATGCACTAAAAAGAATTTTGAAACATTTTGAAAAACTTCTTTTTGGGAAACCCTCCCCCCCAAAATCAGTTATAAATTTTTATTGAAAATCGGCTCTAACGATTTTGATAAAATTTGGCTTAGCCCTTAATGTACCCTACCATATGGGAAAACTGCATCTTTTTAAAAATTCTCGTTTAGCTAATAATAATAACTGATTTTTGGGGTTTTTTTGGCCATAAAAGGGGTTGCTTTCAAAAATTTCCAAAACCTTTTTTTTATTTTCGAATAGTTTTTTCTCTAGATAATAATACTAATATTTATTACTTAATCTCCTACTTTAATAAATCACCTCTCATACCCCACCTACAATTATTATGAAGTCACAGCGAATCTGTTTAATAATTTAAATATGTTTGTGAGAAAGTATGTGCCAGTTCATGGTACCGTTTATTTTATACAAAATAATAACATTGTTTAAAAACCCTAATAACGTAGTTTACAAGTACAAATAATATTGTTTATACACATCAACAATAATGTTCAGAAACACTAATAAAATTGTTTAAACTCCCTAAAAATACTTCTTACACACTAATAATATTGTCTTCAAACACCAATATTATTGTTTAGGAAAAGTAATTATATTTATTGTTCCAGATAATAATAATAATATTGTTCCTACACAATAACAATATTGTTTACATTAACTAATAATTTTTTTTCACTCAATAACAACTTCAATTTTACACATACTAATAATATTTTTGAAACATACTTATATTGATTTTACTTATATTATGATTAAGGAACATGATTAGATCTATGTATTTCCCACAAAGTTTAAGAAACATCTACAGTTATTTCATTCAACCCAAAGAAGGAAAATGTCCGAACAAATTTTTGGGAGAAGACCAAACAATTTCCGGAGTCTGTTTCAATAACATTTGAGTCCAATATTTAGTCGACGTTTTCCTTTTCCTTCTGAAGTACTAGCACGTTTTCCTTGTGCAGGTGTTCACATTGTCTATACCTGTTGTTTATTTAAAATCTGTCCACAATGTTAACCAAAAATCTAGTTCTGATAATATTATCTATTCGTAAGAGGATAAATATTTTATATTTTGAAAAGTTTATTAATCACCTCTCATCTCCATTAACCCAACTTTTAATGATTACCATTATAGCTGCAATATTTATTGTATCTATTTTTTAAATATTTGTTTTATATATATACACAATTATTACAAATAGTCAAGGGCTATCTAGCAATATTTTTCTGACATTACGGGCTGTGTTGTGAAAATACGTCCAGTGTAGCACTTCACAATATAAAATACACTTTGACCATGTGTAGTTCTTATATAATTTATCCACAGCTGTTTGTATGTCATGCTTGGTAGTCTTCTTTATTTTCTCTATTCGTTCTAAATATTTCCAGAATGTCTTGTTCGTAGTTGCTAATGTTTAAATACATTTTTATTATTATTTTATAATCCATACAAGAGGTTTTGTCCTCACTGAATGACTGGCTGACTGAATCAGCGTTGAGCAAAAACTACTTGAGATACAAATACACAAAATTGCAAGGTACATTCACAGACGCACGCTAAGAAAGGATTTTGCCAACATTTTTATTTTAAAGAGTAAAAATATTGAAAAAACAAATAAAATAGCTGCTCGGGTCAACAAATTTTTGCTTACATTCATTACCACAGCAACCAACTTAGCAAACAACCAACAGCGTTTTTAGGTAGAGTAACAGATTAAATTCAAACACAAACAAAAACCAACGAAAAATGCATACTGTACTAAAAATGTATTCAAAAATTTATTATTAGTATTAGAAATAAAACATATAATAATTTGGATAAAAAACTTAACAAAATGATAGGTTAATTCTACAAATTTGGCAAATTTAGAA
Source organism: Philaenus spumarius (assembly GCA_018207615.1). Taxonomy (NCBI): domain Eukaryota; kingdom Metazoa; phylum Arthropoda; class Insecta; order Hemiptera; family Aphrophoridae; genus Philaenus; species Philaenus spumarius. The sequence goes on along the minus strand of JAGFPH010002438.1, from coordinate 46,261 downwards.
TTAGGTAATTATTCTTTCAGAATCAAAACCGCATGCATGCATCCTAATTCTTTATTAACAATTATATGTTATGGTATACAAAACATTTATAAGAACTTTTAGGAAAGGTATCATAGGCTCAAACAACTATATCTGCGTATGATTTTTAGTGTTTACACATCAATTATGTTATCAATTAATTGGTAATCAGAGTTTAACACGGAATAACAGATTTGATGTGAATCTGATTCATAATAGATCTGCAAATATTTATACTATAATAAATAATGACTGTATTAATGTTTATGAATAACTTTATTCTCACTTTCCACAACGTACTGACATATGAGAACCGTAAAGAATAAGTTCAGTTTTGCAGTGCAAACTTCTTTAGGCGCACCTCGTCTAAAAATTGCGGACGGTGAATCGAATTGTACTTTTTCCGTCACGCGTCACCCTCTACTGTATATAATACACATGTGTAGATAGCAGAGTATATAGTTTACTTGATAATACCTCTGGAAATGGGCATTCTGCTTCCTCATTTCGCATGTTGTGTTAAAATAGTTTACTTGATAATTCCTCTGGAAATGGACATTCTGCTTCCTCATCTCTCATGTTGTGCTAAAATAGTTTACTTGATAATACCTCTGGAAATGGACATTGTGCTTCCTCATCTCGTAACTTATGTTAAAATAGTTTACTTGATAATACCTCTGAAATGGACATTGTGCTTCCTCATCTCGTAAGTTGTGTTAAAATAGTTTACTTGATAATACCTCTGAAATGGACATTGTGCTTCCTCATCTCGTAAGTTGTGTTAAAATAGTTTACTTGGTAATACTTCTGAAATAGACATTGTGCTTCCTCATTTCATAAATTGTGTTTTTATTCAATAGTTTCTACACTTTTTGAAGTGTAAATCAGAATATCACCATAGAAGTTTATTTACTCTTCTACCGTGTTTTCTAAGCACAACTGGATTTGTATAGGTTCTATTAATTTAATGTAAACATAGCAGTACAAGATAGAACTTTAACTTTAATATAAAATCACAAAAACAACGATAATGTCGTCATCGTTAACCTAACAGTGTTGAGGGCGTGGCAATACTAAAAGGGGCGTGGCCTAAACTACGTTTACAAGGGCCTAGCATTATTTAAGTAAACATAATAATAATAAACATAATAATATCCAACAATAATTTGTTGTACGTTTATAAAGAGTTTTGTATGTATCCTAGTTTTATTTCATGTTATTTATTAATATAAAAAGTTTCCCAAGCAACTGTTTTGTTTAGCTGGCTGCATTTTTCAACAATAAAGAGTAGATCTTCTCACAATTCATGCTAACCATTTACTTACACCGGGTGAACGAGACCACCCGTGCTCAAAATAAGTTTACCAGGCGCCATTTTGAAACGGTTGGAGTCAAACTTCGAATACAAAAAATAAGTGTTTTTGAAAGACCTTTTTAATGATGTGCTTCACGACTAACGTTACTATTTGAAGTTTTTCAGTTTTAATATGTTTTACTTTTCAAAATCGTATGTAATATGATTCATATTTGAAATATGAAAATTTTTGAGAAAGGGGCAACTTAAGCACATTTTTTTAAAGGTTATATATCTTCTCATGACTCTAGAATTAAAAATTTGTTTATGTAGGTTATATTATGTGGTTAGAGTAAAACTAACTGTAAAACATTACTTTTTGGACGTTTTGGAACACCCTGTACATACGCAGTAAGATAAGTTAAAACTTTTTTTTCAAAATGATCAGTGAACAGAGACCTTTAAAATGAGGTATCACTCGACCTATCTTTACATTTGAAAATTTAAAAAATCTACCCTCACCCCCCAAAAGAGCACTTTTGAGACATTTTGAGATTTAAAAACATTTTTTACTGAATTCTCTGAGGTCGAAATAGGGGGATTTAAGTTAAAACTAATGCTATAGCTCATTTGGTTTAATTGCTATACATTGCGCACGGATGGTCTGGTTCAACCTGTAAATAAACAGTTGTTTAATACACGAGGTGTTAATTTAAAACCTTGACTACTTTGAAACTTTATAATTTTACATAAGATTCCGGTTTCGTCGACCAAAATACTTTGGAACAGATTTTGAAAAGTGAGGTAACTTTCTCCAATACCATGTAACATAAACTTAAAAATACGTACGGGCAACCTTTAGCTTGTGAAGTTAAATTAAAGGTTATAAAACATGTTGAATCTTGAATACAACTAAGATACGTGAAATAAGGGCATCCGTTCGTTCGCTCAGAATATTAGAATCGGTGTTGAACGATTGAGTTAAATGACGATAACTATTGAAAACAATAATTACGTCTAAATTAAATAAAAATTTTACTAAAATTAAATAAACACTTTCTTATTCAAACGTAAATTTTTTAAACTATAAGTTATGAAAAATGCGTTTATTTAAATCTATAATAAAACATGTTGGAGACTATTCTGGATTAAGAAGTATTGCTGCTGGAGTCCTCAGGGTAGCGTCCTCGGGCTGCTCTATTTGCTATACACTAGCGATATACCAAAATATTAAGGAGTTTTGACAGCTACATTTTCTGACGACACTGCTAGACTAGCAGTTACTGACAAATTACAATCAGCTGTGGATAGAAATGGCGCATTAAGCTGAACGAGGGAAAGTCTACTCATGTCAACTTAAGAAGAAGAACTACGTGTGATATCAACCAATGATAATTAATCAACAAATCGTTCTACATATATATTTTTGAATAATATGGCTTCATGGAATCAATAATAGCTGGAGCTTTAATGAAGATGTTTGTAAGTTGGATTAAATTTTTAGTTTTAATTAAAGAACGGTGTTAGTTAACGTGAAAATATCCTATTTTAATTCATTAAAGTGATAATAAAGTTGTTCTCTGTTATAAATTGTATGATTAAATCCGTTCTATGCATTGATTGAACAACTTTTAAACTTATAATCCCTTTAATTAAAAACTCATGTAGGGTCTTAGACGTAATTTAAAACATTATTTTGCAAATTTTCATGACAATATTGTAGTATTTACTGTGTTGGGATAGGATGCCGGGTTGAATAAACCAATTATTACACATATTTTACCTTCATCCTTCATTCAATTGTTTTACCAGTTACACCAACCGATAGGGAATCAAAAGGGCTACAAAAAAGTGTCTTGGCATTTTTTGTTAAAATGTACTGGTTTTGAGTAATTTAGGTTTGAAATATTCAAACAGCAGCCATTTTGAAATGCATGATTGGATATAATCGATTATTTTCTTAAGATAGATCATTATTCGGTTAAACTTCATGTTAAAGTTTGAACTCAATCGGTTAAACCGTTCTCTAGATATTAATTATTTGGTAAAAGAAACTAAATGGCGGATATTTGGAAAATGAAGCGTTTTTTGAAAAAATATTCTTAATTTTCTATTTATTTTGACTCATAGAACCATTTTCCGAAGTTTTTAAAACTAATTTTGTTCCACCCTGTATAACCAGTTTATTATTCATGTTTGTGTTTGATTTTATACTACTAACGTAACCTAAATGAGCTATTGGTTGTGAAGATTGACAAAACTAGGTGGTTGCTATGGTAATGAATGTAAATGCATTCAACAAAAATGTGTTGCTAGGCTTTCGACACGAATCAGCTGTTTTATCTGTTATAGAGCTAGGAGTGTACCACAGAATTTTCAGTAGTTTTAACCTTCAAAATTAACATTTTGCAAACCCCTTTCTAGGTGTGTGTCTGTGACCCCATAAGAATACATCTTAAAATTTTCGTATTTATATCTTAGGGTAGTTCCTGCTCTACTTTGATTCTATGTCAGGCAGTCAGTCAACTAATTAAGGTTTCCAGAGTTTGAAATAATTCGATCACGATGACGTGAGTTGAGCAAATTTCCAAAATTAAATTTATAGGCCTATGTTTTAGGGTTTCAACCAACAATTTGGGAAATAGGTTTATTCACGACGGTGCTGAATAGCTGCAAAATGGTTCGCACGCCAACCCCCGTATTGGGAGTATCTTCAATATACAAAACATTGCGTGCTTCGAACGCCATTCCGCATATTGGGGGTATCTTCAACACACAAAGCATTGCGTGCTTCGCACGCCAACCCTTATATTGGGAGTATATTCAATATAAAGTGCATTGCGTCCTTCGCACTCCAACCCCACGGTAGAATCCACCGCATGGCATTTTATGGTATTTTAGGTTTTGATCGATCTTGGGGGAACCAAGCTAGCTATAAGGTCGCGTAAAAAAACAAAATGTGCAGAATAACATAATATATTTATATTTGTAGAAAAAACTCAAAAACAAATTCATTCTCGTAGGAAAAATCTAAAAAAATAGTTACTTGTGGTCAAAAAACGTGCTTCCGATTGTTGGATTTTTTTGGCCAACGAACTCGTCTGAGCGACGTAGACAACCAACATGTGTACCAAATTTGAACCAAATCGGATTAAAAATACTGCCGCTTAAGTGCGAACACACACATATATATATGTATATGTATGATTTTTAATGACACCCGAAAACGTGTTCTGGGAACCATGATCGATGCTCATTTGCTACTCCCGACCTTGGGTCTTACCATAATTGGCAATGCAATAGCTCATTTTTCCTACGGAAATTCGCTAATAATCTTTCCAAACCTTCACAAAACACATGATTTTTCATTTTCCAAGCTGAAAATAGCACTTAGAAGAAATTAAGGTTTTTGAGGAAATTTCATATTTGACTTATATAAAATATATTGACACACTGCAGAAGAATTCGAAAACCGGTTTAAACAAGTTGGCGGAGAAACTTCAGTTTTTACTCAGTCAAGTACTATTTCCACTGAGAACGTAAGGAGAGCAGACCTTCAACTGGAATTGTCTAATTTGCAGTTAAATCCCTTTTAAAAGGGAAGAACCGAAATAGGAATGGACTTTTTAAAGTTACTCTCAGTAGAACGATACCAAAATTTGTGAAACTTAGGCCTTATAATGAGCTCAATGCTGGCAATTACGTATGTTTGCGAAAACAGCTTTTCCAACATCAAAATGCATCAAAATATGGTTCCCTGTCACTTGCTTAGTTACTTAGTTTGTCAACAACAAATATTAATACGCGGATTGAAAACCAACATCCCCAAATTTTCCACAATTTTGTTGTACCTATTACAAATCACAGATAAAGTTGCACAGGAAGTATTTTATGGTGCGGTCCTCACAACCGCAATTTTATTTATAGCGGACCTTGGGTCACTCGAAGTTGGACTGCCCTGTTCTAAACAGTCAGCTAAGATAGTCAGTAAAATGTATTAAAAAGAAAAATAGTAGCTATTTTTTTTTAATATAAACTGTTTTGAGTTTGGATGTTTTTTTTTATATATTTTTTTTGAGTAAAGTTGTAAAATTATTAATTTTGTGTCTATTCATAAAATGTGATAAGGAAAGTTTTGTTTTGTAAAATTATTATTCATGTTAAGTTTAATATTTTTTTTTGCAATTTGCCAAAAGATGTGTTTTTGAAAATAATTAAATTAATGCAGTGTTATTTATTATAATTGTTTGTTTATATATTTGTATAGTTTTATTATTGTGTTACTGTTGTTATCAAGTTGTGTTATGTGTTATTATGTTGTTTTGGATTAGTCAAATTTAAGTTTTTCTAAATGTGTTTTGAGAGAGTAAAATGTGTAAGTTGAACTTGCCGGTCACCGCGTTTTCCCTCCCCCTTTTGAGCTATTTATTTGTAGAATTGAGTGGTATATTTATTCATAAACAGTTTTTAACCTCGGGTTGAATGACCCATTCCGATTTCTTTATAATACAGCAGGAATTTTTTATTTTTTATTATGAATATTTGTATTATGTTATTACGAATTTATAATTTATATGTACTATATTTTGTACTGCTAATAGTTGTTTATTTTATTAATTAAGTTTAAAATTTTGTTTGAAAAAAATATTGGTGGTTTGTCCACAAACTAAGAGTTTTAATTTAAAATAAAAAATCATTGAAACCGATCCAAAAGATATTGATGGCGGGTATTAGAAAATAGTTGCACTTTCAACATTTTCTCTTATAGAAGATAAACCTTTATTGTACTGAAGAAACATTTGTTGATGAAAACAAATGTTGATGGCTCGTTCACAAACTAAAAAGCTTGAATAAAAACAAAATCACTGTAATTGTTTAGTAGCAACCCTAACGGATTTTATAAAGATAATTGGGCTTTGTAATTAAAATATATAGAATGCATGGAGAAACATTTTAGATACTAAACTAATTTAACTAATGAAAACTCGTTGAATCAAGTGGAAGGAATGGAGAAACGTAAATTGCATTATACATTACGTAATGAATTATAAATTATTTGCGGAAATGTGGAACATACAATAAGCAGTTGTGTGCTATGTTGAAATATAGAGAATAGTCAGGATTCAATATCGGACAGAAAGTAAATTTTCCCACGAATACATAACTTGTTCAGGAATTGAGGAAGCTGACGCAGCATGTAGAAGCTATTCCCCCGACTTTATAATTATTGTTTTCTTCAAGACATGCAATTAATCGCATACTACATATTAATACTATTAATCTTTTCAGAAGTTATGTAAACATATTTTAATTAGTCTAACACTTAATTAGAAAAAAAAAACACTTTCGATGAAAATTAAGTTTGGAATATAATAATTACATGGGATCAAGGCTATCTAATTAGTGACGCGAGATTTGATGAACTTCCTGCCTGCTTGGTGAACAATAGATACACTTCCGTTGCCAAGTTTTCTCTTCGCATTATTTTCAAGAGAAAATTTAAAAACATCAGCGTTTCTACCTCTGGGGGAAATTAATGTTTTTGTCCCAATCGTCCTTAAATTAGGTAGTGTACATAAATAAATAGATTAACAAATAATCACTTACTATACAAATGTAAATCTCTCTCTCTCTCTATATATATATATATATATATAATCCAAATACCATTCACTGAAATCTCAAAAACCACCGAACGGATTGGAATGAAATTTGGTATGTAGCTTCCTTTAGGGTCGTGGGTTATTTCCCGTCAAACTTCTTAAAAAATGCAGAGGAAAATAATCCTTTGAATCTACTGCTTACGCTTTGAAACAGTCCAAAACGTTAAATGTAAGGGACAGCAAGAGGTTCTGTAGGCTGCAAAAAGAACTAAGGTTGTTTCCAATGTCTCATATGCGACGTATTCAGTCTGTTAGTTCAATAAATGCAGTAAAACCGTACAAGTGAGATAACATTGACCAACATCTGGAGTGATCAGGATAGCGCAGTTGGTTGAGCGTTACCACGGAATGGTAAAGGTCCTGGGTTCAAATCCTGGTCTTGGTCCATGTTTTTTCACTTGTAATTTAATTAAAGGGAAGAATTGCGGATGAATAAAAGAACAAACAAATGTATCTAGTTTCCTTACAATAATTGATTTATTTTAAAAATAAAAACACAACCTTAAGGGGAGGCTACCATGTCCGCCATATTTAATCTGATTCCCGTAAGAAAAATGCTACAGAATAAGTCGTTAATTCGTGAAATATATTTAAAAAATTTGTTTTTTTTTGTTGTTGTCTACGTCGCTCGGACGAGTTCGTTGGCAAAAAAATCCAACAATCGAAAGCACGTTTTTTGACCAGAAGTAACTATTTTTTTAGATTTTTCCTACGAGAGTGATTTTTTTGGAGTTTTTTCTACAAATGTAAATGTAGAATGTTATTCTGCACATTTTGTTTCTTTACGCGACCTTATAGCTCGCTTGGTTCCCCTCCCAAATCGATCAAAACGTAAAATACCATAGAAATACCCAGTTCAAAGCCATGAGGTGGATTCTACCGTGTGGTTGGCGTATCAATGTTTTGTGTATTGATGATACTCCCAGTACGAGGCTTGGCGTGCGAAACAGGCAATGCTTTGTGTATTGAAGATACTCCCAATATGCAGAATAGCGTTCGAAGCACGCAATGCATTGTGTATTGAAGATACTCTCAATATGCGGAATGGCGTGCAAACCATTTTGCAGCTATTCAGCACCGTCGAGAATAGACCTATTTCCCAAATTGTTGGTTGAAACCCTAAAACATAAGTCTATAAACTTAATGTTGGAAATTTTCTCAACTCACGTCAGCGGTTCAGCTGAGTGGTCGAATTATTTTATTTTTAAACCTCTTTTGTGGCCATATAAAATGGCAATATTCGGATGCTTTCGTTGTAGCTTTAAATTCAATTCATTAAGATGAAATGTCAAGTCTATTTGCAGGTCTGTTAGAAATGTTTCATCTACAATTAGATTGTCCAGTTCCGTAGTGTCAGACTTCATATCATTTCCTTGTGAATCTCTTTGCGCAGTTGCAAACAGTTTCCGGCACTTACACAACGAATATATTTCTATTTGTAGGACTTGATCGTGCTAGGCCTAAACTAATTTCTATTTAACTTTGTATAATAGCTTACCCGTTTAAAGATTCCTTTGTTGGCTTAAATATATTCATGTGTTTTAGGTTAAGATAAAATAAAATCAATGTCATCCCAGCAAATTGTAGTTCGTTTTCAAAGATTTTGGTTGCGTACAATGTTATTGACGTAGAAATATTGATCTTAACTTGTCCGTGTGTTCTGAAAACTTACAAGAAGAAATTAAAAAGAAAAGCAATTTTCGTACTACTTTAAACTAAGCTTGAATTAGTTAAAATTCTTTCGTTGTTCTTCTTTTACACTTTTTCAATTCTCTATCTTCCTACAAACTTGGATAATATTACATAATGCAACAAATACAACTATTTATTAGCGAATTTCCATAGGAAAGATAAGCTATTGCAATGACCCTTATGGTAAGATCTAAGGTTGGGAGTAATAAATGAGCACCGATCATGGTCCCCAGAACAGGTTTTTAGGTTTAATTAAACATGTTATGTATATATGTATTCGTACTCTAACGGCCGCATTAAAATCCCATTTGGTACAAATTTGCTACACCCGTTGGTTGTCTACGTTGCTCTGACGAGTTCGTTATCCAACACACGAAAGCACGTTTTTTGTCAGGAAGTAACTATTTTTTAGGTTTTTCGTAAGAGAACGAAACTTTTTTAGGGTTTGTCTAAAAAAATATAGGAATCAATGTAGGCCCATTTTGTTTTTGCACGACATTATAGCTCGCTAGGTTCGCCAAAATTTGACCTAAACGTAAAATACCATAAACAATAAATGTTGGACCATTTTGTTTCTTACACGGCCTTATAGCTCGCTCGGTTCCCCAAAAATTCAAATAGGCTACCATAAAAGTATTCGGTTATACTACAAGGGGCCGACGTCAGGTTTTAACCTGAAGCCGCAAGACCGAGGTGCACACTCTCAAAGAGAATTTTTCCGATGCAAGGGGAACGAAGCAAAGCGCGAGGCGGGCAAACAAATTCTACTAATACACTCAATGTAATCATTCTACTAATATAATATATATTCTACTACTATAATATACATTCTACTAATACTGTATACTCAATATAATCATTCTACTAATATAATATACATTCTACTAATACACTCAATGTAATCATTATACTAATGTACTATACATTCTACTAATATACTCAATATAACCATTCTACTAATATAATATGCATTCTACTAATATTCTCAATATAATCGTTCTACTAATAAAATCAATATTATCATTCTACTAATACACTTAATATAATCATTCTACTAATTTACTATACATTCTACTAATATACTCAATGTAATCGTTCTACTAATATATTATACATTCTACTAATATACTCAATATAATCATTCTACTAATATAATATACATTATTTTAATATACTCAATATAATCATTCTACTAATATAATATACATTCTATTAATACACTCAATGTAATCATAATACTAATATACTATACATTCTACTAATATACTCAATATAATCAATCTACTAATATAATATGCATTCTACTAATACACTTAATATAATCATTCTACTAATATACTATACATTCTACTATATACTTAATGTAATCGTTCTACTAATATACTCAATGTAATCATTCTACTAATATACTCAAAATAATCGTTCTACTAACATACTATACATTCTACTAATATACTCAATGTAATCGTTCTACTAAAATACTATACATTCTACTAATATACTCAATATAATCATTCTACTAATATAATATACTCAATATAATCATTCTACTAATACAATATACATTCTACTAATATACTCAATATAATAGTTCTACTAATATAATATACATTCTATTAATATACTCAATGTAATCGTTCTACTAATATACTCAATATAATCATTCTACTAATATATTCCATATAATCGTTTTACTAATATACTATACATTCTACTAATATACTCAATGTAATCGTTCTACTAATATATTATACATTCTACTAATATAATCAATATAATCATTCTACTAATATAATATACATTCTGCATTCTGAATATAATATTCAGTGCCTACTTGAATATATCAATTTCCCAAATAGTATGTTAAAACCCTAAACATATACACTTAATTTTGAAATTCGCTCAACTCAAGTCAACGGTTCAGTTGCGTGATCGTATTATTTAAGTTTAAAGTGGAAAGGAAATGTGTTTTGTAAAACATTGTAGAGTTTGAAGTTACCTCTACACAGCTTTTAGTTTAACACTTGACAGAGTTTGAAGTTACCGTCGGCATACAGCTTTTGGTTATTTGATCGTGCATTTTGTTCCAAAGCTTAAAACTTTTGCCAAACATTGCATTCATAATGAGCACTGAATGCCTGCAAGAGTTCAAATAATGGGATCAATGTAATAGTGACAATTATTGAGCCCAACGTTTGCCTTGGACAGTCGTGCAAGAGAGTCACGTTCTAGCAATTTACAAAATGGCAGCCCACGGCTATGTCCGTCACTCGGTTGTTGCATCACTGATCGAATCACGATAGAGGTTAGCTTGGGTTGTAACTGCGCAAAAATAATTGCGTTGATAAACGAATTATTTGCAAAATTATGAACTCGTAAATTAAAATTGTGTTATTCAAGTGCAAGGTAGAATTTTACTGTAATGGCGAGGGAAATAACTTTCCTAAAACGTCGGTCAATTGTTGTTCATTGTTAAACAGCTAGAGTTTTCGTATGAATGTCAATGGATACCTCGTGTGTAACTGCAGCCTAGATATATGCTTTATGAGTTAATTTCTATTAAATCGAAGAAAACATAGTAGGTAAGAATCTTTAGTAAACCTATTTGTTTTCGTTTTGTTATCATTGATAAGGTATTAACACAGCACGATAATGAACAGCTTCTCTGCCCTCTGTCCTCACATGTGCAGTTGTCTTGATCTTAAAAACTACAGTACACAGAAAGATATAATGCATTTATTCAGTAGTTTAGTAAGTTTAAACGTTTAATCTGTTTTTCTTATCTAAACAAGATAGGAGTGTAATCTAACTTCTTTTTATGATACAAAGAAACAGCTGATTCAAACATGCAAGAGTTTAAAAAGAAAATTAAACAACTTCAGAGTTATGTTTGCAGTTTCTAGGTTAGGGTTTGTGTTGATATTATTAGGCAGACTGAAAAGGGAGTATATTATAAGTAGGGAGTATAAGGAGTATAATACTGATTATATTTAACAATGCAACGCTAAACCAAGACTATTTTACTATAGTAATAACTGCTATGTTTACAATTAATAGTCTAGGTTAAGTGTTGATAGTGTTTTTATCTACGACCATTGCAATAAACACCAATAACGCTATTACAAGTAACATCAGAAAGAGGTACATTACAAACCAAAAGCCAACCCGATTAGGTAATGATATCATTACCTAACAGGAGTCACTTTACATAATAGGCTCTAGACCAATGAGAGCTCGTCATTTGACGGAAGTAGAGTTGTAATAAAAATAACGCTATTCGTACATCAGCTGATTGTACCCATACGTTCCGGATGTTAGTGTGTTATTGTAACTAACCTCAAACGTGAGTTGACGCATTCCGCAAACATGAGTGATAGTGATGAATTTTGTTTAACTCCAGAGGAAATTAATACAAAAGCAAATTCGGCTCTGAACAATTTGTTGCCAGAAAAATCTAAATTTCGTTATGAAAAGGTTTATAACCAGTTTATGGAGTGGAAAACTAGAAATGGTGTTAGTTCGTTTTCCGAGAATGTTTTCATTGCGTATTTTGAGGAATTGGCCCAAGATAAGAAACCTAGTTCGCTTTGGTCTATTTATTTAATGATTAAATCTACAATCAACATCAAACATCAAATAGCCTGCATATTTTTGGTCGTAGATAAAGTAGTGTACGCAACGATTGTATTCAGCCTTTAAGCCACTCGTGAGATATTTAGAACACTCGCTTCGCTCGTGTTCCAACTTACATCTCACTCGTGGCTTAAAGGCCTTCATAATACAATCGTTGCGTAAACTACTATTTTAATGATAACGAAAGGACTTTTTCATAATGTGTTTGAAGATGTATGGCCTCTACACCTCTAATTGTCTCCCAAAAACATTTTATCCGAATTATGCTTTTCAGGCATAAGCGCCACCATTCTTTTCCCTTATTTTAACAACTAAATGTATTGCCCCTGAAACATTTATTTATATATAAAGTCCTACAGATTTTTTACAGCAGGAGCAGAAATACTTGCAATGTCCAAACTTATTATATAATTAGTTGCATTATTCTTGGTTTCCAAGTCACTTTGAATAGTAATATATAGGACAATATAATAATAATAATATTAAATATTACCTGTTATCGGTCCGTCATGTGACTTGTTTAGGTTGTTAAAAAGTTTCGACGCGTTTCGGGACCGTAATCCCATTGTCAAGTTGCACTTACAAATTACACATTAAAAACAGAGAAAACACGTTAAAAAACACAAGTGTTGTAATTTTTGTGTTTTTTGTGTTTTTAATGTGTAAATGCAACTTGACAATGGGATTATGGTACAGAAACGCTTCGTAACATTTTAACGACCTAAATAAGTCGTCACATGATGGACCAATAACAGGTAATATTTAATATTATTATTATCATATTATCCTATATATTATTATTATATAACAATGAGTATTGCCCGTATGCACATAAAAAGACCAAAAGCGAACAAAAGTTGCTACAAAAAATCTTTTTCATATATTGGTCCAAAAATAAAGTGCCATTGCAGATCAGGAAATAGCCAAGGATATTAAAGTATATGTCACGAGTGATGGGTTGGCTTTGGGGTTTCGAGTCCTGCGGTGAACTATTTAAGAATCTGGTGCAGTGAATGTTTTATGTATTGGTTTGGTTGGAATGCATGTGTTTATATGTCTGGTAGTTTATAGAAGTTTGAGTGTATGCGAGTATGTGTGTAAGCAATTGTGTGTTTGGATATACTGTCGGTTGTTTGGTTTAATTATGTATGCAGAGGCCTGCGAATAAGATATACCACCGCATTATGTCCAATGTTAATTATAAAGGTAGACGAACTATTTTGTATTTATTTGTGTTTGTATTACATTGATTATTTTGTACTTAATTTATTTATTTTTTCAAACTAACCATCGAATACTAGAAAAGATGGTTAGATATTTCCCAACCAGTAAATGTATTTATATATGTAAATAATTGGAGGAAAATAAATACTATTATTTATTTAAAAAGTGATAGTAAAACGTTTTTTAAATTTTACAGAATGTCTCCAATGACGTTTGATGTGTTGTTGGACAGTGTTAAGGAAAACATAACACAAATTATTAACATTTAGATGAGATTTTCTATACCTGCGGAGAAGAGACTTGAACTAACATTGAGGAAGTAGTGTGTTCAGGCACATGTGTCTCCGATATCTTCAATGCCCCGCAACCCTCAATGGGAAACCCTCAGTGCGCAACCCTCAATGCGCAATCCTCAGTGCGCCTATAGAAGTTTACGATTCAAAAACATTCAACCGCAATTTAACATATTTGAGTCTAGAATAACATTTCACCAAACCCCATCACACCCCAAACGACGAAACCACACTGTCAGGTCCAGACATTCGGACGCTGATGGATTCTTATTGTAAAAGTAAATTTTATCTCTAGGCTAACATTTTGTTCTGATTTTCGCTTTGAATTCGGTAACTAATTTTTATGAATTACTAAAATTTTCATATTGTTAGATTATATAGTGTCAGTATAGTTAAAAAAATTTAATAATACATTTCTTCCAAATCCCAAAAACGGGACAAA
>JAGFPH010002437.1:187651-198875 GCA_018207615.1 Philaenus spumarius | reverse complement strand
AAGAACAAAGACTATAATTACATTTACATTTAGAACTTTACTAGCAACGCAAAATCAGTGAACTATATTGTTTTAAATAAAAGTTAATTTTGAACGTATAACTAAAGTGTTGTTTATTTTCAGTATCGTTTTTGACGACCAAGTTTCTGATAAAATCAGTCGGAAGTACATGCAACTCAAAACTAGTTTCAAGTTTGTATAATCATTTGACAGAAGGGTTTTTTTTAGTATTGTAGAAATTTTACTACGTACTTCCTATAGCAGTAAAATAACGTTTAAACCATACAATAATTATTGGGGCACATGCAATGGATAATACTAAGTTGTGAAACCTGTTCTCAGCTGTCGTTGAGAAAATTCACAGTTCACATCATTCGCATTGGGAATCATTTAGGCGAACTATTCATGGATGCGCCCCACATTTTTCGTTTTAAACCTTACAAGTATTTTCAGAACTATTAAAAATTAAAATCAAAACTTTTAGGACAATCTGTATGGTGTTATGAATCTCTATGGAGCTATATTCTTCTTATAGAAGCAATTATTTTTTACTTTTTAGTGTGTTTTAAACTACATGTGTGATTAAAAAAAACATGTTTGGTTAAAACAATTATTTTCTATGTTCTAGTCTTAAGTATGATACGTTTTGCAACAGATTTTAAATATCTATATGAGATTATGACATAAACATGTGGCAAATTTCAGATTTATATTAGTTTCCTACTTTTCAGTTTAATTATTATTTTCCTGAAAAATGACCAATCACGTAAACAAACAGACAATAATGCTAGTTAATATTGCATTTTCATCCAGTACTGAGCTAGGTTTAGAAGTCTCTAGATCATCTGGAAATTAATTTAAAATCAAATGCAAAATTTGTACCTAGAAGACAGACAAGAAAGAGAGCTAATATTACATTGTCATCCAGTTCTGAGCTATGACTAAAGTTTTAAGTCTCTAACTCGTGAGTATGACATCACTACACATTCCACATCGCACAACCCCACGGCCGCCACATCTCAAAAAACGGCCGTCTACAACAGTATGTTACATACAGTAGGCTCATTACAATACCTCTCTGACAGGAAGAACACTTGGAGCAGCTGAATACTATCAAATATATTGCCACGGCCAACGTTTATAAGCCTTCTATGATAAACACCATTTTAAATAAAAAAAGAATAAAAACAGTAAATCTTTAAAACCTGTTGAAAAAACCACCTACATAGACTGTCAATACGGAAAAATACTACCGAATATAATTTCAAAAAATTTCAGAAAATTAAACTTTACTACAGCTTTTTGAACCAACAATAACATCCAAAAACTTCTCAGTCAAAAACAAAAAACAAAGATTAAAAATATAAAACTGGGATTTACAAACTAATTTGCGATGAATGTGATTCGTTCTTTATATGGCAAACAGGAAGGGCGTTCCATCAGAGGTTCAAAGAACATTTGCCCAAAAAGAACATATATTGCAATAAATCAAAAATTATGCACGCCACCTGATAGACAAAAACCATGGCTATACTGACTTTGAAACCAATTTGATACCATTGAATACATGCAAAAAAGGCAAAATTATGGATGCTATCGAGGAGTATGAAATATACAAAGCCTCTAAAAACAATGAAAACCAAGTCATGAACGACCATCTGCAATTCTCCTAGAACACTTTGTACGACACGGCTATCAGCATACAGATAGCGCCAATTAGGATGGAGCGCGAAGAGGGGGTGTGCAAGTCTCCTACGCCGGCTCCCACCACATTTCCCCTCTCGCGGCGGAGTACAGTTAGAGCAGACTGCCCTACCTCATTCATGTCTGCTATGTAGTCGTGTTGATTGTATATCAACACTTTTTGGTGGTGACTGTACTGAAGACTCGCGGTCGAGTAGGAGAGGGTAAGACGTTATAGCGCTTGCTCAAGTGACGCTTCACGCTACTTGGCACTATCTGTACACGTTAACGAGTTTACTAACAAACGTCACCGCATGGTTACTTCACCTTGTAACGACAGTTGTCCTTGGACCACCATACGGGATGCATCCCAAGCGTAAAAAGTTTTTTATTATGTACTCAATGTTTGTGTGTTTTTTGTGTAACGTTTGACGACCTCGCAAGAGTGATAAGTGTCTGATGATGGAGTAAATCTCCGAAACGCGTCATATAAAAGAGAGAAGAAATAATGTATGTAATTAAGCTTAGTTAATTTAAAATTTATTGCAAAATTTGTACCTAACAGACAGACAAGAAATAGAGCTAATAAAAACGTATACAATTAACTGTAGGATCAATAAACGTTAGACAAGATGCTAACTTACTTTATCACTATGAATGAAGAAAATGTATAAAGAAAATTTACAAAATTCTTAGATTAGTGGTACTAAATTTATAATCAAAAACAATTCACGTGGTTCAGTGAGTGCATGTGGTAAAAAGTTTATTAGTGACAGTTTCTAGTGGTCGTTTGTAGAGTTGTGGGAGGTGAGCTCTCATAGAAATCTTAAAAGTATAAACTACTAGCTGGCCCGATCCAGCTTTGCACGGATAGACAAATCAAAGTTAAATGTACATTTAAAAAATATATTAATAAATATATTACACTATGTATTTCTTATGGGGACTTTTAGTAACTTTGGCCCTTGAACC
The DNA here is from genome assembly GCA_018207615.1 of Philaenus spumarius. Lineage (NCBI taxonomy): Eukaryota > Metazoa > Arthropoda > Insecta > Hemiptera > Aphrophoridae > Philaenus > Philaenus spumarius. The sequence continues at coordinate 196,220 of JAGFPH010002437.1, read as the reverse complement.
CACCTAAAATTTATAATTTTTGAAAACCCTTTCTAAGCGAGCAACTAGGGCTCTAGAGGAAGCTACCTACCAAATTTCATTCCAATCCGTTCTGTGGTTTGATTTAGTCCAATCCGTTCAGTACTTTTAGAGAAATCGTGATTTAGTAACTTTGACCCTCCCCCCCAAACCCCCCTAAACTTTCGAATTTTTGGAAAACCTTTCTTAGCGAGCACCTAGGGCCCTATTGGAAGCTACCTACCAAATTTCATTCCAATCCGTTCGGTGGTTTGATTTAGTAACTTTGACCCCCCCCAAACCCCCCCTAAGATTTCGAATTTTTTAAACCCTTTCGTAGCGACCACCTAGGGCCCTAGAGGAAGCTACATACCAAATTTCATTCCAATCCGTTCAGTAGTTATAGAGAAATCGTGATTTAGTAACTTTGACCCCCCCAAACCCCCCTAAAATTTCGAATTTTTTGAAAACTTTTCTAGTGAACACCTATGGCCCTAGAGGAAGCTACATACCAAATTTAATTGCAATCCGTTCGGTAGTTTTTGAGATTTTGTGATGAGTGAGTCAGTTAGTGAGTGAATGGTATTTGGATTTTATTACACGGATAGACAAATCAAAGTTAAATATATATTTAAAATATATATATATATATATATATCATTAAATATATTACACTATGTATTTCTTATGTGGATTTTTAGTAACTTTGACCCCCCCTAAAAATCCCTAAAATTTAGAATTTTTTAAAACCTTTCTTAGCGAGCACCTATGACTCTAGAGGAAGCGACGTACCAAATTGCATTCCAATCCGTTCGGTAGTTTTTGAGAAAGTGTAATGAGTCAGTGAGTGAGTGGTATTTGGCTTTTATATATATATATTGGTTTTTGCTACTGCAGAAAATATACATAATGCACATATTGTATAAAAGAGCAAAGCAGACTCGTAACCACATAGTGATTGTGTAATTAGGTCCTGTATTTAATTATGTTTAATTTAGACATCAGTATGACGTATTTGATTGAAATTACATTCAACAATTTGTCTTGAACTGAGTTCTCAAGTAGACTAATTAAACTTCATTTCACGTTAAAGGACTACATGTTCCGGTCTGTCTGTTCCAGTTAGCAGTATAGCGTTGGGTAGACTTATAGTATAATGTCAAACAGAATACTGTAATACGTCGTTGTTTTATATTTCTAGCACACTGCATGCTTAACTTAACAAGAAATTATTGTCGGTGTAAGATTATTAGTTAAATCTTGTTACAATGTGAAATCACTATATTTAAATAAAAACTAAATATCTTCAATGCTTCCTGTGTTAATTATATAATTTTACTGTAAACAACTTAAAATAATTCCACACAACTGAGGGGTGAATACTAAATATATGTATAAATCAGGCTTATTTTCTTTAGGTTGCTATTATTTGTATTTGTTTAAGTTTTGTTTTCCCAACTGTATAAAAAATCATTGATTAGTTAAACAAAATATTAAATTAATTTTTGCATACATAACTGATTTGTGTTGGTTGTTTGTTATGTTGTATTATTGCTATCACTAACAATATTATTGCTTGAGTTAAGGTTCTTTCAAACTATTGAAAGTAGAATGCTGTGTGAACTGATACTTTGTTCGAGTTTTATGTAATTAATTTTTACGTACAAGTGTCATGTCTGTTATTATTCCATTAATACCATTTATTAAGTAATAGTGTACAAAATAAAATTTTAACACCAAACAAGTTGGTATCTTACATACATAACACAAAAAAAACATAATAAAATCCAAAGTTTGTAATTTTGTTGCTAAAAGACATTTTAACATTCACATTGGTGTAAAAATATAATATTTAGAAAAATTGTTTTATAATCTTAGTGGAAAATTAATTTTGAGCTTGGTTTACATGTTTCAGACGTAGTGTAATATTTTGTATTCGAAATAATATCTGCATTATCCTTTCATGCAAAATTAATAAAACTGTGCTCTCTAAATTGATTTGAACGCCTGTGTTTAAGATGGATCAATGCAGTTGCTTTCATATTTTAATTCAGAAAGCTTCAGACAATTTTGGAAAAAAACTAGTTTTATTGTTGAATTCATTGTCCATACTTTCAGACGTAACATACGTTATTCAGACCGTTGAACCTAGATTTATGGATTTAGTTTACCACTGTAAATTTCCAGGATTTATTACTGAATGTACAAGTGTCACTTCTTGACCTGGCTTGGTTTGTAGAAATGTGAATGCATAATTTATTTCCATTGTGGGAAATTTATATTCTGTTCATGTTCGTCCCATTTTACATTGGTGTATCCATTATAAATTTTGTGAATTTATTTCACTAATTGTCCCTCAAAAGGTTTCAACACCACCAATTATTATCTCAATGGGTGGAAAAATTAGAAGTCATAGGCAAACAAATAAAACCTCCTCTGTAGGCACAGCAACAAATCCGTCCAGTGTTACTGCAAAACTTATAAATAACAATGTTATCCATACTTATTTGTGGTAGCCTAATTGGATTGTGTATACGTATAGTATATATTTACCTTTACGATTTGTCGTACAATCCTGGGTTTTCGTCGTTTTTAAATGACGGCCGTTTCGACTATTTTATTCAGTCATTTTCAAATTCCAGCTGTACGCATACTGGGAACTTTGTCACAAATAAAAAATTTATAAAAACACAAAAAAAGCACTTATACATACTTGACACTTAATGTACATTATAAACATATAAAGATTAAAAACACATTTGAACCGCAGCATAAGATATTCGACACATGTTACCGTGTTCAGTTCAAACTCGCACTGTCGGATGTTAGTGTCTTATGTTACCGTATTCGGACAGCGCTGTTGGTCGGTCAAATTTCAACTTGGCATTGTTGTCCAGCTCCTGTAGAATATCAAAAAGTGTGTGTGACTGGAATTGAGACTTGCCGTTCAATAAAATATCAGGGTCTGTTTTTTTGTTGTTTATAGATCTCGTACTCCCCTCTGGCGTGCATTTCCACATTTGATTTTATGTCCGTGGTTGGTGTCAATGAGATGTCTGGCAAATTTAGAATGTTGTGATCTATTTGATGTGGATGATGGGAGGTGCTATTAAACGGAATGAACGTCCTGCTTGTCCTATATACATTTTAGGGCAGTCATAAAACAATGAACTTATCACAAAGGCAGATAAGGGCAAAGCCCTAGTATTACTAAATAACGATGAATACATCCTTAAAACACTTGACATTATAAAAAAAGTAGTATTACCGAAATAACAGATTTTTTGGGTGTTTTTGGCCAAAAAGACGGTTGTTTTTCAAAACTTTTTTCGTGCATCTACACAGGCCTAATTGACATGTTTGGTTAAATTTTTTTCGAAATCGATTGAATAGTCGTCTCTCTAGCTTTGTATATATACAGACATATAGACAGACATACATAAAGACATACAGATAGACATTTTGTAAAAACCAATTTTTGGGCTCAGAAGGTTCCGAAAACGGATATTTCCACAATAATCTCAACATTGATTTTTTTTGCGATTACTATACCTTCTCTATACTATATAGTATAGTGAGAAAAAAAATGAATAGTAATTAAAAACATTTAAAAATGAAGTAAACATCCGTAATTAGTAAATGATAACTTCAAACAGCGATTTTCATTTCAGTTGATCTAATTGACCGTATTTACTCTATTTCTGCAAAAGATTCAAAACGAAAACCCACTTTTAAAATAAAATAAATTAAAGAATTGTACAGAGTTAAAGTAACAGTTTTATTAAGTTTTGTGTTTCCTTAGTTTAGATGTTTAAGCGAAGTTGTAGCGTCTAGTTTATTGTTAATTAAAACTGCAGTACTGTCTAAGCGATAAACTTAAACACAATTAAAGAATTAAATTGAATGAGATCTCTGATTTTACAGATATCCTTTGTGTTAACAAAGCCCTTTCACACCTCAACCTTTTTGTATGAACTTAGAGCAAAACCCTTTTGGAACTGTTAACTAGTCACTTGAATTTATTTTAAATTAGCATGGAAATTTACCTATCTCTTTAAAAAGAAAAAGTTTGAAAGTTTTCAAAATTTTTAAATGAGAACTCCCCATTTTGTGACAGGTCAAGATGACCTACATACAAAAATAAAACCAATGATGCTCATAAAATATTTGTTTGCCTGAACCTAATGAAAATGGTGGCATGTGTTAACTAAGTTCATCAATCACTTAACTTATGTACTGTGCTATGCACCTAAGAAGAGCCGAAACCTTTTGGGACTGTTCATAGGGTCATTTTCGATGTTTTTCATGATAGGCATATTCGTTAAAACTATCTCATCAATTATTTACATACAATGTGGTTTTCAGTTATACTTTGTGGGCACTTTTCCTAAATTATGTGTGGGTTGTACTGGATTGAAATGCCAAAAATGTGCAGTGCAAATTAGAGAATACAAATTTTAAATAATAACCCTTGATTGAAATTCTACGTACAGTAAAGGTTTTTCGTAGTGTGTTTGTTAAAGTTATGAGTTTACAAATTATGTTACATACTTAAAATAATATAATTTGATCTAGACACTTATGCAGACTATAGTTTGGTGTCTTACCTTTGTTAAAAAACTACACTTCTTTACACACAACATAATATTAATTATTTTACCTCTGGATGAAGGTTTCAAGTCACACACAACAATAAGTATCTAATTTTTTTGCAGTTTATTTATTGTATAACTGTACCAATAAAAGTAAAGTAGAGAAGAACAAAACGAATTTATTCATTTTGTATACATTAGGTCTTTATTCCAAAAATTTTATAAAATGAGGAATTTTGTATTATTTTTTAAACCAGCCTCTTGTATGACTCCAATGTTTATTTTCTTTACTATTATTAATGCTGGTTTTGACATACTTAATTTGTCTGTTTTTGTCAAATCGTTATCGAAGTTCATATTTTATTAGGATAAATTAAAATAAAAACCTGAACCTTAACCAATCGTCATTAAGTATGATTACAAAAAATATGTTTTACGAACTTTACTGTAACAAAGTTTGGTATTCCAAAAGTTATTTTATATGATTCATGTGATGAATTTTATATTTGAAATAATTTAAGGAAATGAACAAGAACTAACGATTTCTTCGACGTTATACAATTTTGCATTCCCAAGTTTACAAATTAAGTTATACTCCCGTCAACGAGGGAAATCTATTAGTGTGATGATGGTTTAATAAGTATGTCTGTTGTAAACGTTTTGCTTTCATATATTTAAGCGGAATAATTATTTCTCGAGAAAAATGCAATACAATTTAAACATTCTGGCTGGCACTAAGTTAATCAAAAGTCTTCTGGCAAGTCTTTAACAAAGTCTTAAGATTACCATATTCTTTTTGTTCTGTAATGAAATGCATATTAAATTTTAATACAATCCGACTACAATAAATATTAAAATAACATCATTATAATTTTACTCACACCATAATGACAATTTCTAGAATTAATTTTCTTACTATCTTCTCGGAGTATTTTAGTAAGCAACACTACATATCTTAAGTTTATTCATTTGCCAAAATTGTATTTTACACAGTTGTAGAATATGCATTGTTAACTGTTTAAAAAAAATATAAAGAACATATTTTAATAAAAAGTTACAAATTTGTACACCTCACACACACAAAACCAAGCCTTACTAGTCTGTTGCAATGTCACATAAATAGATTAATTATTTAAATTGTATCTACCAATACTGCCAACTTCCAGATAAAGCAACATTACATTTACCCTTACAGTATATCCTGGAGACAATATGGTCGATACAGTTTCCAAGATTGTTAGGTCTGAGATAGTTGTATAACTACTGTCTTAAATTTACAAAGTGTTTTTCAACCACAATCGATTTCGAAGTTGGTGGGAGATGAATTCATAGATTTTTATATGATTAATTTGATTTGCATTAAATCTAATTAAATACAAATCCAAGATTATAAGTATAGAAATGAATTACACAATGTGTTGTGAAATAAAGTTACCGTAAAGTTTGTGTAGACGTCGGAACTGAAATTAAGCTGTACGGGAACGGGTAAGACAAGATCAGGTGAGATGTAGCAAACAAACTATAATTTATAAACCAACTCGAAACTAAACTAACAATGTTTACTGTTTTGTTCCTAGCCTGTTAGTATTCCAGTAGTATAGTGTGATTTTATTAGAAACTGTGACTGCGTATTCATAATTTCTAGCCATAATGGTTTTCATATATTTCATTAAATAAAATTACAAAACATAATAATTAATTTAAGTATTTTACATTTAAAAACAGTACCTTTTTAAACATCCAGTGAGTTTTAGTTTTGTAACACTAGACGAATAAACTTAGTTCGAAAATACTATCGTCTATTCTAAACTTGTATTGCTTGTTTTACAAGGTTATTTTGTAAAAAGAGTTCATTACATTTACCATTACATTTCTTAAAAAAAAAAAATAAAGCTTATTAGCACTCTTTTACTCATAAATTTATCATGTGTGGCCGAGTGGTTAAAGGCGTATTAATCAGTATTGTAATGATATTAAAATTCAGCCTTATAATAAGCATCAGGTACATCATATCAGGAATCGTTTCATAAACCATCAGTCCCTGATATCACCAAGAAGAAAAACACACACATAACCCATTATCTTCAATACAAGATCATTCACCGTGATATTACCATATAGCCTGAATTTTAGGCAAACTCAAATGTAGAAAATATTATTCAAAATGTTGAGTAGGGAGGAAAAGAAGCATTGTTGTAGAAGGTCCGAAGAAGATTGCTTTTTGAATTATTGCACGAAGCTTTGTAGAGGATAGTTGTCTATTCCTGAGGCAGACACAAATTGAACAATAACGGAAAAAAACACTAAGAGACATAATTAACTTGCGATGACTGCAACATGCACTACATCGGACAAACAGGACGATCATTCAAAACACGTTTTAAGGAACATATCCCCAATAGCAGAGCACACAACCAATCCAAGTACGCAGAACATTTATCGGAAACTGGACATAAATATAGCAATATACAAAAATACATGCACATTTTGAACACATGTTCCAAAGGACCGAATATGAACGTTTTAGAAGGATTCCATATTTATGCAGCTACTATTTCAAACCCAAACAGCCTATTAAATGAAAAAACACATTTCCAATCAAACAGTATTTTTTACATTGTTATCAGAGCTGACCCCCACCAAACCAATACGATCCCTACCACGTAACAGGCTAAACAACCCAATCAGTGCCGGTGCAGTGATAGACAGGAGTACATGTGCAAGCTTAATAAATGTAATTGTTGAATTTTTAGACCCGTGCGTTGGGATTTATGTACATTAAATTAATACTCGTTTGTTTTTTTAAAATTTGTTTTAAAAAAATTTTAAATTGTGTTGTGTAATGTTTGGTGTGTAAAACTTTATGTGATATTTTTGACGTGCATTAAAATAATGCCAATTATTGTTTATGAATTTTAAAGTGACTTGAAAATGCCTGATTGAAAGGCGAAACGATCGTTGTCTCGTTAATATAGAGACAATAAACAGGACTGTGAGCAGAACAAAAAAGTGATACACAGGTATTTATAAAATATTTATACCCAGTCCAGTAAGGCAAAAAAAAGTAAATATAAAATGGTTAACATGGAGAGTATTTATAATAAATATGAAATTCGCCCCAGAATATACTTACAACACCTTTTCACCTTTAACAACGATTAGTACTATCCTCTGAGGAAATGTAAACTGCGTGGTTTCCCATTATGTCATGTATTAACTGTGTTCATGGATTTAGTGCAAGTGTTGTGTTTAATCTGTGAGCGCACAATATAACTGAAGTGCAGCTAGTTACTTTATAGTACACAGATATAACTTCATGTAATTACATGTATTGGAAGTACTAAGTCCTAAAACAATGATAATGAACTTTCTTTTTCTAAAACCAAATCAAAACAATAATTATATTTTACACGAATAAGTTTAGATTTACTGTTTTAATCAAATATATGTTAACAATTCAATTAAAATAATGTGTTTAAATGAGCTGTTATAGTACAACCTATATTGTAAATTAAAAGAATATATGTTTGGATTTTCTGTGGTAATAAAGTCTATGTCTATAGTGTAAATTAAACGATTATTTGTTTACATGTCTTGTAGTAATACAGTGTAGATTTCAAATTAAACGAATTTAGTTTAGTTGTGATGTTGAAATAAATTAAAAATATAAAATTAAAGGATTATATGTGCAGATATGTGGTAATAAGTTTTAGAATTTAAATTAAAGGGAATTTTTTTTAGATATGATGTAATAAGTTTTAGATTTTAAATTAAATTAAAATTTTATTAGATATGCTGTAATAAGTTTTAGAATTTTAATTAAAGGAACATTTTTTTAGTTATGCTGTAATAAGTTATAGAATTTAAATTAAAGGAAAATTTGTTTAGATATGCTGTAATAAGTTTTATAACTTTAATTAAAGGAAAATTTGTTTAGATATGCTGTAATAAGTTTTAGAATTTAAATTAAAGGAAAATTT
>JAGFPH010002437.1:165633-187641 GCA_018207615.1 Philaenus spumarius | reverse complement strand
TTTTATAATTTAAATTAAAGGAAAATTTGTTTAGATATGCTGTAATACGCTTTAGAATTTAAATTAAAGGAAAATTTGTTTAGGTATGCTGTAATAAGTTTTAGAATTTAAATTAAAGGAAAATTTGATTAGATATGATGTAATGAGTTTTAGAATTTAAATTAAAGGAAAATTGGTTTAGATATGCCGTAATAAGTTTTAGAGTTGAAATTAATGGAAATTTTGTTTAGATATGCTGTTGTATAAAGTTCTATATTTTAAAACGGTTGTAATAAATTAAATATAAGGAAGGTTGCTTGTGATGCACATGGATTGGTAAAAACATCTGTAAATTTTCTCCTAAAGAATAAAGTACAGTGCCTTGTAATAATAATATTTTATGTTTCTTAAAAAGACAAAGTAATTACACTAAGAACTATTGGCAGCATTTATATTATTTTGTGTATTTAGATAGTGAACCAAATAATAGTTTTTCTCAAATACTATAATAACAGTGTTATTCTTGTCATTGCGAGTTCAGGCTCTAGTATGGACTCACATAGCATTCTTTGGTTTAAAATAATTTATTTAAAAGTTAATATACAGTATAAAGCTTACTTAATACTTTCTTTGTCAAATTTGTTTCGAAACTAGGCTTTTATCAGCAGATTTGTAGGGGATATAAAGTTGTAGATTTTTAAATTAATAACTAATTAAATATCCCTTGCTGAGGAAGTGTGTAATTGGGGGGGCAAAAAAATTAAATTAATAGTTTAGCTTGTTCTATGTAAGTGAAAATAAGAAATATTTTTGTTAGATCTGTTAACATAAGAAATAATGGTAAAACAAAAAAACGTGTTTGATGATGATCATACAATAATTTAATTGCGCAAAGAAGCAGTCCAAATCCACAAACCTGGTTCTTACTTATTACGTTGTACGTAATCATTAAAATATGTTCATAGTTTTTTAATATCAGAATGGGTGTTTTAAACTACAATTCGATAGAAATTAATACTTTTCTATTTCCAGTATATAAATTAATCATTTCCAATTATTATTGGAGAACACTATACACATAAAAAGCAGTTGTTTAAAATAATGTGTAAATTTACAGTTTAAATAAAATTAGTAAACAATCATTCAATTAAATAAAAACAACGTAAGTTTAGAAAGTTAAGTCTACGATTTATATATTGTAAATAATACAAAGGGGACATACAATGTATAATTCCTGGTAAAATTTAGATTTGTATTTTGAAATACATACTCCTTGTGTTAATTTAACTTCATATAAGCGATGAAATTTGTTTAAAACAAATAAATAATTTGAAAAAAATATGTTTAGAAACTTTTCGAATAATTGGTTTAACAATAAGAATACAAATGTCTGAGTATTGAAAAAATCATTATTCTTATAAAAATACTGATGTTATATTCAAACTGAAAAAATAAAACATTAATTATAAAATCAATTAAAATCCGTTTAAACAATTTTCTACATACTTTATTCAGGTAAAGGTGTTAAATTTTAGTTGCTGTAATTAGCTTTTCCTGTTTTGCACTACTTACCCATCATCATTATTTTGAATAACTGAAATTAAATACCAACAACTCTGATAAATACTAAAACTAGAATGTCGACAGTATACATAGTGTTGAAAGCAACTAAACTAAAGTCTGCAACGTTTAGAAGGTTATCTTCTCTTCTCTACACAATGGCAAGACGCGTTCAACTGAACTAACAGCTTCAAGTGTTTAATTGTTTCAGTCCATTAAAACCTGGTTACTATATTTTAGGTGCTTTAATCAGCTCCTCAAAGATAATGCCAGGAGGTAGCGATGTGTACGATTAGTAGTCGAAATCAGTTATTACAATAAACTACAGTAATTACTTTAAACAAATGATCAATAAGCTTAACTATTCCCGAATTAAGTCAACGAAAGAGATGCGGTTTCAGGATTTATAAATATGTAATTTATTAATAATTAGTTATTTTACTTTAGTTTTTTCTTTGACGTTTCTTAAGAATATTTATAATTAGGTAATATAGTAATTGTAATTAATGTGAACAATACTTTATGACTTCAGTATCCTTAAACTCACCGAATTGCTTCTGTTACGTACTTAATAGAAAACAATTAATTTCCTTTTATTCACAATATTAGCTAACTTACCTTCATAAACAAACTTAAATAACTAACCCAACAAAGGTTTTTATTAGCTGGTAATTCAAAAACCAAGAAACTAATTTCACCAAAACTTGAAAAATTCGTGACACGTTTTTTGTCATATTAAATTCATAATATAATGTAGTTCTTAAGAAATAACATAGATTTATTTTTATCATAAAATACAGCAATTATGTTACAATTTTCGATTTTCTTCAGTAAGTTATACATGTTTCGTTTCGTCCAAGAATTTAATCCCAAAACCAATCCAGTATAAACATTTGTTTAACTTTAATAACAAAATTTATAAAATTAGCTTATATATTTTATCTGCAGCCTTTATTCCCATTTTTATTGGTAAACCGTAATAAAACTTTGTATACAAATATATGTAGGATGGGTAATACTTTTAAGTTGTAATTTATGTTAAACGAGGTAGGATCTCTTTTACGATTTTTTTATATTATGCGTAAATTATTATTACAATTCCATAATATAATCTAGCCCACCAATACAATGAACATTATGTGTATTAAATTTTCGTGAGAAACATTATTATTTTAATAAAAAAATTCACATCTGTTTGTTTAAATTTAAAATTTATTTGAGTAGATACGCAATTATTACTATTTAATTTTTATATAAAACTTATATAGTAAAATGTAATTAAATTTCTTATGAAAAAGATCACTTATAAAATAAGTTTATAAATGCAAACAGAATTTCTAAAAGTTCTGCTTTAACCATGAAATTGTTAGTTTTAGAATTTTGTAAATAGTAAAGCTCATCTAATAACACTGATTTAAATAAAAACCCCGAACCACAAAACAAGGAACAAAAACATTAACTAAACAACTAAATTGTAAGTTATGTTTAATACGTTACCCTTATGTACATTTCGTGGACATGGTCATCATCCTCAGAGGGTTGTAATCAGAGGGTGATTTTGTCGCCACAGTGCTCTTTTATTTGCTCATCTAATAACATAATTTAAAACCCATTATTTATCAACATAGGTTTTTTTTATTAAATAATGTTTACGCAATATTTCCAACATTTAAATTAAGTCTTAAATTTGACTAAAAAAGAGATTATAAACTACTTTATTAATAATGTAAGATTTATATTTAAAACTCTGTCTCTAAAGTTAATCGATACTATGTAAGTAATCAAATCTGGGCAACAATTTGTATTCGCTTTTCTAAAATTAAAGTTCTTAATCCTCAATTCAGAAAATTTTCTTTATCACTTTCCAAAATTATAAAAAAAAATATAAAAAAACAACTTAAATCATTTAAAACATATACAATTTTCAAACATAATCACAGAAATAATACAAGCATTATATTATGTATTTTTCAATTATTGCAATTTGGTCAAAGTATAAGAATTGAATAGTAGTTTCGTAAGATCAGATTATGGAGGTTTTGAATCACAATAGTATTTATTTTTTTAAATACTTTTGGAAATTGTGTGCATTATTTTTATAATAAGATTTTAAAATATTAAAAATATCTATCTTTGATTGAGTAAGGTTACTTTCAAAGTATTTAAATAAACATAGAAGCAAGCCTCGATCGTTTAACAAGATATACAACTTGTTGTAATAAATAAAAGATATATTACAAAAGATATGGGATTTCACGTGGAACAAACTACAGAAGATATTATTATTCAAATTGATCAGATTGGAAATTATACATTGAGTTTCAGTAAATTGTACTGAACATTTGTTATTTTACAAATCTCGTTACATGGCCTGTCACATTAAGTTTAATTTACAAATAACCTCTAACCTGGAGTCCCAACACGTGATTGCTTAAATGCATAATGTTGTATAAAGTTAAGCCGTAACAGTTTCCATTCGTCACGTCCATTTTTCTAATTTATTATATCTGAGTTCAGAACCTTATAAACTTTGAGAATTCACTATATTTCATGTTTGTCTAAGTTTTTTTAATAACTTTGTGCGGGCATTATTTAATTGTACAGAATACAGTTTGTTATTAATTGTTGACCTTGAAACTAAATATATAACTACTGATTTTCAGGTTATCGGTTCAAATTTAAGTAAGATTACAAATAGATAGTAATTACACTTTATGTACTGAAGTAATCAAGACACTTGTTGTTAGTTCAGTTCACTGCTTCTTGGTGGATACATTAAGTAAAGTTTATGTTAGCACTTAGCAAAGTTACCTTCATAGTTGAAACTAGATTTAGATAACAATCTCTTAATAACTAGTACACTTAGTACACTTAGAGTTGCTTTCATATTGTTACTAAGTGTAATGAGATATAATTAACAGTCACAGATGACGATCCATTTTTCAGTTTACTTAAGTAAGTTATAAGATGAATAAAAAGTTCCTACCGTTATGTAGTATTAAAATTATTTACAATAAACGGTACCAGAAAACTGCCACATACTTTCTCCCGGTTGAAACTTTATACCTTTCCAAGAGTATCATAGGAGGTGGTTATTTAGAATTGCAAAAGTAGGAAAATGTTACCATGGCAAATATTAGATGCATGTAACACACATCCATATTATATTATTATTATTATTTCAACTATTCGATCGATGTCGAACAAATATGCACCAAACATGTCAATTAGGCCTGTATAGATGCACGAAAAAGGTTTTGAAATTGTTTTAAAAACTACCCCCTTTTTGGCCAAAACCCTACAAAAATCAGTTATTAATATTGTTATTACCTAAACGAGAAATTTTAGAAAGATGCAGTTTTTTGCATACGGTAGGGTACATTAAGGGCTACAAATAAACCAAATTTTATCAAAATCTTTAGATCCGTTTTTGAGAAATCTGGATTTTTCTCGTTTTTTGCCATTTTTGGAGGTAAACCCCCTTAAAAATCAAAAATTTGAAAAAATAAATAAAATCACTGGAGATATTTCAGAACTATAATACCTACATAATAAATTTCATCAAAATCAAACCGTTGGTATGACTAAAGATATTATTTTGGTTAACTAAGTTTAGCCCTTTGTCTCAGATTGGTTTGTACGATACATATTATGTTAGTACCTTTCTCAAGTTTTTCACTGTGCAATGCCCATGACGCTGTGTCAAGGTTACAAAGATTATACCGTACATTGGGTAAACAAATGGTTTCTATTTCAAAGGAACGACCTTTGACCTTACTACTAAGTAAGTAGTATTAGTAATAAGTAAGTATAATATTTCCTGTAAGTAATAAAGGTTTTATATTTTTCAAGAATGGTTTGACCATTTTTCACAGTAGCTTACACGACAAGAATATAAATATGGTAAATATATTAATTTAGTTTTGCAACTCTATTTTTTCCTTAATACCTCAGTAATAATTAATTGTATTTTATGGTTTCGCTAATCAGAGTTTGAGTTTATGGTAATGTTTCTTTGAAAGTTCAAACTGAAATCAATAATAGTAAATTGTAATCATTATATGAATTTTAAACTATTTGTGAAATATCCTACAGTGAAAAACACAATTTAATATTATTTATTTAACAATATTGTGTATTGTGATTATTTTTTATTTTATTTATTAATTCAATGGTTTTAAAGCAAACTTATATCAGTAGTTAGAATTATTATAAATGGTATTTTTCAAAAAGACAAAAACAAACTAATTTCTATAATGTTATGTTTAATGAAATTCAACTAACTTTGACAATGCCAATGAAATAATTCTTGTAGCTAGTATAATTATACATTTTCGACTAGTACTGAATAATGTCTTAATTATGAAATCCAGAAAATATCTTTTATTGAATGTTGTACACAATTTCAATAACATGACAATTCACATAAATATATTGAGAATAAAAAAGTGATGTTGAACAAATACTTGAAGAATGCTTTTACAAAAAAGCATTTTCTTTCTAATTAAATAAATATTGTACATGTCTTGGACTGGTTTCTAACAGTGGTTTACATTCAAATAGTAACATAAATGTGGCGCATGAGCAGTAAACATGTGCTATGTGACAACTGTCACTGAGTTTATTAAGCTGGGTTATATTGTTATGTTAAATGTGAGATACATTTCTGTTCGGAAATATGATTTCTACTGTAGTGAAATGGATAACTTTACAATTTAAGAGGGTTACTGAATTAATCAATCGATCTTTTGCTCGAGCTAAAATATATTATAATACGAGTCTTGTCAGAAATCGGGTTGTAAAATATTCTACCTTTTATGAAATTAAAATAATATTAGTATGTTTATATTAGGGAGGCAGTTTGATTTTTATTCCGTATGAGCTTAACTGATATTGTATGGATTTAAAATTTAACTTTTTTTTATAAATAGTAAAAATCTTCATTTTATAAAAATTCATTTTAGTTTTTAATAAATATAAAAGACTTTTCTTGCAAGTTTACTTAGAGTTTTGCCTGAAACATTATTAATTGGCTAGGATTAGACTTCCTTACAGCCACTTTAAAACCAGGAGCTATCTGAGTTCAAGTAGCTACTTGTGTTGAAAACAATCCAGCCAACCATAAAACTTGCATAAATTAACATTGAAAACATTTGGAAAACCTTTCTAGTGAAAATATTTTTCAACATAATAAATTAAAATAATATTGAAATGTTAACGATAAATGTTGCGTTTTGTTTTTTATTTTTCAACAAACTTCAAAGCTGGGTTGTAATTGACATGACGTAAAAATCTTATACAAAATATATGTAGACGTTCAATGAGTACTGTGGTGAATTTAAACAATTAAAAACACTGAAGCCCGAACCTCAAGTTTTGGGGTTTCAGTGTTTCTAAAATGTTTGTGTCTTGACTGATGATGTAAATTAGAGTTTTTTTTATTATATCGTGATTACAGGTCAGCTGACTGTAAAGGCTCTCATGTAATCTCATTAATTATCTTCTGGAACAATAGTTTTAATAAAAGTGGTATTAAAATGGAAAAAAAATGTTTTTATAAACTTAGTGTAGTGTGTATACGTATAATTTGTCTGTGTTTATTTATTATACGTTTTTAAAACTTGTATACCTTCTGCAGCAATGTTTTAAAAAATGTTACCTGGTAGGCCTACGAAAAGTAAAAAAAGGTATTGGCTAATTTGCTGTTGTATTTATAGGTATAAAGTTTATGTTTTCATTTATTATACGTTTTTAAAACGTGTATAAGTTCTCCTGTACAGTTTAACCCAAACGTTATTACCAATTATTAAATGAAGATTACCATTGCAATGTAATTTAAATTCAAATCTTCCACTTTAATCTAAAATAAATACCACTAATACTACCACTAGAATGTGTTGCAGTATTATAATGATACTGTACTATAATTTATATTATTCGATATGTTTTATATTTTACTTTGATTATTTGAAATTATAAAAAATGCATTATATTTTTAAACTTGGTACAAATAGGTTTATAGTTTAATATTCAAGAAATAAGCCATTCACAATTTACTTCATAGTTCGTAAATATTTTACTTTATTAATTCCATTATGAAGGGAATAGACTAATTTCAAAGTTTCACACAAGTGATGAAACGTGTTCTTTATTGTTTTTGAGCAGAACATATCTTCTTCTTATATCTTTACAAAGAATATTATTAAATAAGTTCAAATCTATGTACTAAATACTACGTCCTTTTCACAGTCTATAGAAGACTATCCTGATCATGTGTTTTAATTCAATACATTGTTATTTGAGTATATAGAAATTGCGTTTCAAGCTATCTAAAACAAGAGATAACATTTTACAAATTTGTATTCGTCAAGCTATATTTGTTACAATCTGCTGCTATTTTAAAAGCTTAGATCCTTTCTTGGGAAATCATAGATAGCACAGTGATCAGTTACGCAAGCAAGAAACATTCTACTTTAAATACACTTAATTATTTTTGTGAATTGTGCAGATATTCCTTTCTTAAAGATTGCCTTTTTAATGTATTTATACACGAGAACCCATTTAAATTTTTTAAATGATAACAGATTATATAAAACAAATATTTTACAAAATAAAACTGATAAAATCTATTGTACACAAGAGTGGTGTACTTTCTTTCTAGTTTTAATAGTCAATTGACGTCAGTATTTTCATTAGTCCAAAACATTTTACAACTAATTCCATATATTCTTTACAACTGACTTTAGTATTTAAAATCACCTAAAGCTGATCCAAACTGTAGAATATATTTTTTTTACAATTACAAATTAACCGCTGCTTAAGCTGGTTATATTCAAATTACTATTTGTAAAAAAACATTTTCAGAAATATTTCTGTTCTACAAATTGTAAAACTTTGGTTAAGGTAACGGTAAGATGATACTTTAATAGCTTCTAGTTTACGGACTCAAGTAATCAGACACTTATTTGATAGTTGCCTTAGGTTAGAGTTTAGAAACCGTATAATGTTTGAGGAGCTTTCGTTATTAAAATTAATTCTTGAAAGTGATAACTGTAAATAACTCGTGTTCAAATATTTGTATTTTCTAAATTCATTTTACACCTCCGTAAGTGTTTTACAAACTACGGCTCAAAATTATCCACGTTTT
Source organism: Philaenus spumarius (assembly GCA_018207615.1). Lineage (NCBI taxonomy): Eukaryota > Metazoa > Arthropoda > Insecta > Hemiptera > Aphrophoridae > Philaenus > Philaenus spumarius. Next base: position 178,955 of record JAGFPH010002437.1, on the reverse strand, counting down.
TATCTTTAAACTTGTCAGCAAGATTTAGTTTTATATAATTTCAAACCAGATTTTAACTCAATACATTTTCAATGTTTTAAGTACTGTGTTATATTGCATATCAAAAATTGCCCAAGTTCACAAAAACTATATTTATATTGCAATCTTTTATAACACAAAATTAAATATGGTTGTTTGAATAAGTTGAAAACAAAATGTTGGTTTTTTAATTTACAAGTCAAAATAGTTTATATTTTGAATAGCTAACTAGAGTAATGTCTGAATTAGTATTTTACTCCGAAAATTCAAGAAAGTATGTCTTGCATATACTTTCGATATAAGTAAAACTAACTTGTTGGTATTCTATCTAAAATTAACTCACAACAGAATGTAACTGTAAATACAAGTTTAAAGTGATAACGTATATTCGTTGATACAATATTGGCAAAAACTACTAAAAAATAAATTTGGTTAGTCTCCTGCAACACCTGAAATGCCTAACCTACACTCAGAGATAATGCCCCCTCCCCCATCTAAACAACGACACTAACGTTATCACCGTCGTAAACCTGAAATTACTTTCGTGAAGAGTGACGCAGTTTTCTTATCTTGAATACGTTTTGCTGGTCTACTTTGTTTAAGTACACAACTATGTCACTAGAGCCTGACGGGGTAAATTACACTGCCTTGTAAATATGCATTCGTGGAGGTTTAGCGAATAAGAATATGTAAATCATCTTCAAAATTTAATATATTCTTATGTGGATCTTTCGGGAATAACTAGGACAAAATGGAGTGGATTTAAATTATCCAAATTATTTTTATCTTTTAGTCTGTAAAGTATTATGGTTTCTTATTAACAGAGGAGCAAAACTGTAATACAATCATCGGGATACGTTATTGTATATTCCTATATTACAAAATAATTAAAACAATTTATTACATTTAATTCGGACTTTACAAAGATCAAATTGTTGATTTAGAAAGACGTTTTTCTAATAAGGACTAATACTAGTTGTAGGCTATATTTATTTTATGTTTTGTCTTGGCTTATTTACTTTGCGAGTTGTGGAGGCTGACTAGTTATTGGGAATATTAGTTTATGAGTTTTAAAATGTAATTAAATATAAAATCAAATAGCAATTAAATTGTTTATTTAATTGCTGAAGATAATTAAAAATCTAAAACTGAAAATAATTATACTTTAAACAATTGAATTGTTATACATTGGTATGGTGTGAAATTTGCCTTTTTTGTTAAACGGATGTTTGTTCGATTACATCAATAGTTAAAAGTAGTTTGAGATGGTAATTTCAACCTTATACGTATAAGTAATTACATTAATGAATCATTTTATTTGTAATTAAATTTCACTGTATGAGAATAATGATAAAAATATAATATACGTCATTATTATTAGTATTTATAAAAACTTTGTACTTTATTGAAAACATTTTGTTCCAAAATATATATGCTAGCAATAGTAAGTTTTACAAATGCATTTAACTTGTCAACATGTATTAACGTAAATCTATCTAAGTGCTATTAGCACTATCCACAAGGGAAGTGTAAACTGTTTGGTTTGGTATAATGGCATGTATTATCTGTGTTAATTTATTTGGAATTAGTGTTGTGATTAATCTGTGATTAGATAATGTAACTACAGAACAGGTAGTTACATAAATATACGCCTACATACTTATAACTTAATATATGGGTATGCATCGTAGAAAGACCTGACCTATTGCAGTTGCCTTAGCTTATTAATAAATTACACTTGTTTAAAGAGTATACAATTATTATTATTAATCGGGCTTCCTATAATTATTTATAAGTATAAACAGAGCCAAACCTGCCACTTTCAGCGTAACCCTGCCCTTTGTTGATTAATAAGAAGCAATATGGGTCCGACGATTTTTAAATTTATTTTACGAGCTTTAATTCCAGGTGTTTCGAGCTATTTTAAAAATTAATCTTGATTGTTTGCGGGCAGACAGTGACATATATCTTCTTTTTTTGTAGATTTTGTTATTTTACAAAAATAAGATTATTGTTGTATACAAATAACAATATTAAGGTAAATAATAATATGTATTATTCTACATATATTTAGAGTTAAAATCGTTGATATAAGTAGGCATATTATTTAAATGTATTATTTTTTGTTTTTTTTACAAAACTTATTTTACGTATATTAGAAAAATGAGTAATTGTTGGAACCATGTTGAAAATCTATAATGTCATAGATCCAATTCAATATACGAAGAGTTTGCTATTTGTATGCCTAAGTACTTTCTTCTGAAAAAAAGAAAAAAGTAAAAATCATTACATTCTAATTTTTCATGACTTTTAACATGAAAATAAAGTCTATATCCAACATTAGTAAAGTTTATAACATATTAAACTTAACACAGTGAAGTTTTATTTTTCAAGATGATATTAATATGCAATGATTTTATGGTATCTTATAATTATAGTTACAAATTAGACATAATCAACGTGAACCAAGAAAGTAATACAAATGTGAAAAATTAAAATCACTTGATATGTTTTAACTTCATGCGGTTGCGTTATATATATAACTAGCGATAAAAAGCCTCCCGAAGTCGGCTGAAAAATGACTTAGGGCAAAATGGATCTCCATAAATAGGTGTCAATCGTATCATATTTAAAAATAATGATTCCATCATTTTCTTTCATTTAAAACAAACAGCAATAAAATCGGCTCTGTAGATATCCAAAAATATATATCAATAGGGTTTTAACGTAAAATCAAAAATCTCAAAAAGTGTCCTTTAAATATTTCCATGAAATAAAATTGACATGTCATAATTTCTTGATAATAATGACAATATTTTCTGTCATTTAAAACATACGGCACTAAAATCGGATGGGTAGATCTTCAGAAATAGGTATCAATAGAATTTTAAAGTAAAACCAAAAAACCCAAATAATATATATAAGTGCCCTTTTATATATTCCCTTCAAATAAAATAGACATTCATATTATTTTGATTATAATGACAATATTTCCTGTCATTTACACTAAACAGAACTAAAATCGGCCAGGTAGATCTTCAGAAATAGCTATTAATAGGGTTTTAACTTAAAACCAAAAATACGCAAAATGTGGCCTTTTAAATAAACCCACGAAATAAAATTTACATTTCTTAATGTTTTGATAATAATGACAACTTTTTTTGTCATTTAATTAAACAGCACCAACTTTGGCAATGTAGATCTTCAGAAATATGCATCAATAGGGTTTTAACCTAAAACCAAAAAACTCAAAAAGTGCCCTTTTAAATATACTCCCGAAATAAAGTTGACATTTCGTAATTTTTTTATAATACTAAGAATATTTTCAGTCATTTACAACCTGCAGCACTAAAATCGGCCTGGTAGATCTCCAGAAATAGGTAAGGTTAGGGATGTAATCTAAAACCAAAAATACTCAAAAAGTTCCCTTTTAAAAATATCAATTGAAAAACTGTACTTTTCATACATGTTTGATAATTATGATTATAATTTAGTTTATTTAAAACAAACCGCACTAAAATCGGCCTGGTAGATCTCTAGAAATAGGTATCAATAGGGTTTTAACCTAAAACAAAACAAACAAAAAACTGGAAAAGTGCCCTTATAAGTACACCGATAAAAAATCACATTTCATAACTTTTTGATAATAATTACTATATTTTATTCCATTTAAAACAAATCGCACTACAATCGGCCAGGTAGATCTCCAGAAATATGTATCAATAGGGTCGCAAACCGTGTAAAAGGGTGCACTGAATTGTTATATAACTAAGATGTGATAAATTATTTTAAATTGTTTCTTTGTTCAAAATCATGAATCTAATGATTGAGTATTAGTTATGTTCTTATGTTTATAAGGTATAATATGACTTAAGGAACTATGGACTAACAAATTTCAGAGAAGATACAATCTACATCGACATTTATCCTGGAAGAACCACTTAAGCTTGAATTCAATTTTAGAAATGTGGTTTATATTTTCTTACGCACAAACCTCCTAGAATGTCTGTTCAATTGTATTATCTGTCAGGAAATTCCATTTCCCTAAGCCAACTCTAGCGGCGTAGTTGTGTACTTAAATATATTAAAGCAAAACGTATTCAAGATAAGAACGCCGCGTAGCATTTGACAAAGCCAGTTTCATATTATGAGAGTAATAATTGTAGTCTCGCTACTTAGACGGGAGTGAAAACTAATCATAAGTTTGAACAAAGTTATACATATATGAGAGTATACAGTAATCTGTTTGTATTGGCTTCGTGGTTTGCTGTCACGGTTGGTAAGGTAAGCCAGTAGAGATGGAGCCATAGCTTAACTGTTACGACACTTGAGTTCTGTGAACATATATGTTCTTTGATTTTAATCAACTTTAACATACAAGCAAATTTTGTACAATTAATAGCCTACTAATTTAACTATTATTATTTAAATGCCAGCCTTATATTATAGGCGGCGATAAATTAAGTTTTCGCCTTTATTTAAATTTTATTGTTTATTTTGAAAGCGGTTATAGTTTGTGAACTTTTATTTGTATAAAATATACAAAGGTCAACTTTAAATTTGTTTTTGTACTTGTATTTTGAATTAGAAGTTAATTGAAGGAAACTTATATCACAATTCATTTTAGTTTTATTTGAAAATTTCCTTTGTTGGTAGTTAACTAGCAACGAATACACAATTAATAGAAAAAACAAAAACAAAATAAAACGGGTGCTAATTATGACATACAGATAAATAAAATCAGAAATATATCTTGTAAGTAATGCAACACTGAATAATTATTACAATTTGGTTTATGTAGAAATTTAAAGCTTCGCCACTAATTTAAATATTTTGTCCATCAAAGAATAGAACAACAGTTCCTTCATCACAACAGTTTCTGAACTTTGTAGACTAAATGCAAACAAATATGAACAACATTTTCCAATATTAGGGTTAACAGAACAATTTGATTATGGTTTCAAAATATGTCTTTACATCGATTAGTAACTTACAAAATGTTATCCGTAAAAACAAAATGTCGGATAGTTGGTAAATTAAGCGTATCTATTGGCGTAAGAAACAAAAACCGAATATCTGTTCGTCGTTGAAGTATTTGTAAAACGTAAATAGCACAAGTTATTATTTTAAGGTAAGTTTAGGTTATACAAAGAACAGTTCTAACTAAAGAGCTGGTATATAAACTCTACAGGGATACCAACTTGAACTTCGGAAATGTACTACTAGCAGTTTCTCTGAACAGTTTTACGTCTAATTAAAATTTAACTTCACGTTCATATCGAAGAATTTCGTTTAGTGAACATGTGGGAATAATCATAACGTTAAAGTACAGATCGTAAATAAATAATTTTATACATTTTAAAACAAATTATTAAATATACGATATAACAGGAGCGATAATAAAGATTAAAGCTGATATTCATAGTGGTTCTTTTAGGATATTCTGGTCCTTAAAAAAATATGAAAAGTTTAGGAGGCCTTTATGCGTGATCTATGCACAGTCAAACCATAAGACAGTATCGTTTTTAAATGAGCATCAAAACCTTCAGTAAATCTATATTGTGACTGCTAAGTTTATTTGCAGTGCAAAGTTGATCTATTTCACTAAGGATGCATAAAGTTACCTTCAAATTTTTAAGGTAGTTACCAACCTACCATTGGGGAACTTTTTTAAGTTCGAAAATTATTCTAATATAGAACAAAATGGATGATTATGGAGATTGTTTTGAATGTATTGTTTTTTTTTATGATAATGGAAGGATCCCTAAATGGTATAAACGGGATTATGATAATACTGTACATTCGAAAATAATTTAACTGTCAATTTGAAATGGGATACGGTTTTAATATTTTATCTATGTATCATTAATAAAATATAGTTGCCCCATTGGTACTAAAGGTGCAAAACTATAACATAAAGGATTTTAAATACCAAATCTTCATAAAATATTGTTAGCATTGATTGATTCTTTACACCATGGGAAATTTACGGTTTGGCATCTGGTCAACTAACTGACACATTTATAATTGGTAACGCTGTAGGCTACTGAACAAAATTGACAAAACAATTCATTTAATAATTATGTTTGTTTTGTATTGGCCTGGCGGTTACAACAAATGCTATGGCAATACATATTTTAAATTAATCATACGATATTAATAATGCTATCTGAATAACATAAACATAATGAAAGCTATCAGACGTGACCTCAAATAATATAGTTTAACGCTATTCTATATTGGTGGTAGTCAGAGTAAATTAAAAACTTGTTGATCAATTAACAATCAATAAAGCCTATAATTTTTATTTATTTATGGAATTACATAACTATATGCAGGGTGTTTTTTTTAGTAAGTAGACACCCTCTATAATTATTTGCTTTGTATTGATTACATGCACCTGCAATGTGCAACATTTATACAGGGTGAAACAAAGTTAGTGTTAAAAACTTCGGGAAATAGTTCTATGGGTCAAAATAAATAGAAAATTAAGAATAATATGTTTTCGAAAAACGCTTCATTTTCCAAATATCCGCCATTTTGCTTCTTTTACTAAATAATTAATATCTAGAGAACAGTTTAACCGATTGAGTCCAAACTTGGCATGAAGTTTAACCTAACAATGATCTAGCTTAAGAAAAATAAGCGAATATATCCAGTAATGCGCTTTTAAATGGCGGCTGTTTGAAAATGTCAGACCTAAATTACTCAAAAACTGTAAATTTTAACAAAACAATGTCAAGGTACCTTTTTTGTAGCCCTTTTAATTCCCTATTTAACTTTGTTCCACCCTGTATTTTGAATGTGGAGGACGCCTATTTGACTGCTGTTATCACCTGCCCCTGGCGGCAAACACGTACCAAATTAGAAACAAATGAAGTCGTACAGACAGTGTTGTAAGTGATTTTAAAAACAAATCAATTTTTTAAGTTAACTTCAATTGAAATGCACAACAATTTACATGAACAGTAATATTTTGGTTTTGGAATTTTTGGAGGAGAGGGGGATTATTTTAAGAAAATTGAGTCTAGTAACGCATCATGAAAAAAATTCATCTCCATAAAAAGCTTTTCAATAATAACACGTTTTTGCCTCCATTTCTAAACGAGGTGAGATTTTTAAATTTTATTTTCACCAATCATCTTCATTTCAATAGTTTTTTCAAACGGGTGTCTTTCGACCACCTTTACCATTTGAAGATCTTAGGAAAGGGGGGCAGTAGATAACAACAGGTAAATAGGTGTCCCCCACATTCAAAATATAAATGCTACACATTGGATGTTCATATAATCATTACAAAGAAAATTGTAGAGTGTGCCTACTTACTAAAAAAACACCCCGTTTATTGTAGCCTACCAACTAAAATTAAATAATAACCTCTTCATAAACTAGGCTTGTGACAATTTGCTGAATTACTATAATTTCAAGACTTTTTCGTAAAACCAAAGTACCGTTTAAATAAATTTGTTAGTTTATTTACCACCTACGTTTTTAGTCGCTAAGTAGTGCCAACTGTTATAATCAAGAGCCAACAAGCACTATTAAAGTAAGAAACCATGAATGTTATGAACGATTTCAATTTAATTTATTAAATAAACTAAATACAACGAAACTAAAAAGATTTAACAAGTTTAAATACACAAGGATAGCTTTGAATATAGTTATTAAAATATTCGTTCTAGATGTATTTAATTTTGTAAAGTTGGTACAAATGTCTACTTATGGCAAATGCCTTTTGGTCTACAAATGCCCCAGTAAAGGACAAATAAAATGCACGTCTATTTGTAAGCTCTGCTTTAGAGGAGTAACAGCTGTAAAGAGCTGTAATGCTACCTAAAGCAGCGGCTATGAATACCGACATGAAAAGAAACAAGATTTGTAGGCCTATTGTAAATAAAACACAAATATTATGAAGTTTCACATTCGCACTGAATATCAGATGAGTGACACATGCATAAAGTCCAGTTACTTCATTTTCAGCAATGATTTTACTTTTGCATAAAAAAACTAATACCAATGCATAGCAAACAACCGAAATACTTAAGTCAATTATAAACATTACTTCTTACGCTAATGGATGGAGAGAAAGTTGCCGTCATACTGATTTAGAACTTATGGTGTAGAGGTTTATGTTCCATACTCAATTAAAATTTAAATTAAAATATGATTATTTATTTAGAATTTGGATTTATAACTACCCTCTATTGTCCCAGGATTCATCTTAAAGTGCCTTTATTTTAATATTGCCAACTAACACAAAACAATCAAACATTATTGGGAACGCAAGTACTCGATGGTTTTGAAGTAACTCCATTTTTTTCGTTGGTGCATGATTGACAATCGTAATCTCAAGTCGTGCTTCCTCGATTGAAGTTGTGATCTGTTCTTAGATTAGATTTGATTCGTTAAAGAAATGGCAGCCTTGCAAATATAAGATTTAAAAAATTGAAACAGTGTCTTCATTTCCTTTTTTTTTGTTATTGTTGTCTGGTGTAGCTCACTTAAAGGGAGCGAGAATGGTGATTATGTTTATGAAGATTCATTAAAACTTTACGGTATGGTAAATGAAACATTGCAATAATGGGGTGACGTTTAGGGAGAACAAGTACTATGCCATTATTTTGACATCTAGCACATCAATAATGTATGCATATCGCCTACGCCTACGAATAGAAATTAGAAAAAAATTCTGGTTTAAGTCTGTAATGGAAAATTTAATTTTAACTCTGAAATAACTGGTTGGAAATTGTTAGTCCTATATATTTATAAATAACTTTATTTTGAGAAATCATAAGCCTATTTAAAACTATTTGCTATGCTATACTATATGTTTAAGTACCTGGAGACCGAGCTAAAGCTCGATTATAAGCAGGGCTATGATTTCAATAATAAATATTGGATTATTGAGTTTTGAGGTTAGGCCTATAACATTAAACAACTAAATAAAGGGTTTGTACAACATTAGGCTTACCTGTAATAAAAATACAGTTTAAAGGATTAACCACAATCTCAACGCTATGCCTCAGAAATAAGTCAGGCCTAAATTAAAGTATTATTTCAATATTGATTTATTCCTAGGGCCTAGTTCGCTCACGTCAATAACTACTATTATTGCAAATTTCCGTGAACATCGTTTAGGTTAGGCCTATAACATTAAACAACTAAATAAAGGGTATGTTTATTATGTATTCGTTGCCATGGTAACTATAAATAGATACAACCTCTAATAAAATATACAGTTTAAAAGAAAGCAGATGATTATTGTAATGACATTGAAAACATTTGCATCAGCTGTGCTTTGTATTGTTTAAAATGGACAAATTTCACTTTTTAATTTAATAAAAAGACGTAGAAAACGAATTTTCCCAGACTGGTGACCATTTCCAATCGATTTCTCGTGGCCAAAAGCCTAATATAAAAACAAAAAATCAAAAATCCTTAGACGGAGATTCCAGATCCATTTAGCAGACAAACAATTATCTCTCGCTTTAGAAGATAAGATATATTGTTAGGCTAAGTATAATTTGCATTATCTGAAAACGAGTATAAACCTAATATCTGAGTTTTGGTCTCTGACAAATGGCGTACGGTAGGGGAAAGTGACGTTACTACAGCAGTGCGGTTAGGATAGTTAAGTTAGCTTAGGTTCGACCTACTGATACCAACAGGTGAATGCAGCATAACGATAGGTACTACATGTGCGACCTATCGGCGTCCCTTGTTGGTAGTGTCGGCTTTGTCATTTATTGAGATAGATCATACCCACTTGATCAAATGTTAAAAATTAGTTTTTTTACACTTAGTATACAAGTACGTAAATCCGGAAAATGGAAGTAGAAATGATAATACTGGATTCAATAACATTAAAGCAAGAGTTACTTGAAGGGCGTTTTTATTTCGAATGTCAATTCAATCCTTTCTAGAATACCTCGGTAGAATCAGTGACAAACTACAAGAAAATAAACTTACTTAATATCTCCCATACCTTGAAGATTATGGCGGACTTCAACTTCAGATTTACAACATATTATTATTTATTGTACTTTATATTTGCATTGTTTTCTTGTTCCGTTTCTTTCTTGGCAGAAGTTTTCAAAAAATCTTCAACAATGATTTCACTCGGCGACTGTTTGTTTAATCTATTCATACAATCTTCATGATTCAAATCAAAAATTACTAGATGCATTTTCACCACCTCAATGAAAAGTCGTGTGTCCATATTCTCTTCAGATATAGTGTTGAAATACTTTAAAAAATAAACTTCACATTGTAGGGGAATAGAACGCTGCTGCAAATAAGAACTGCCCGATAGTAAGTTGACTAGTAATGGGTAGAGGAAAGTAACTCTCGACTTAAAGTAACCTGTGACCATTAGTCGCGTTGGCATCAGATAGGTATCGCCACGGATACTAGAATACACGGTAGGGGTCACGCGCAGGTCCCAGCCAGCCGGCTCGGAAACGTGACGTCACCATGGACCCACCGCCTTGCCGCACTGTATACAGACTCCACAGTCCACAATGTCATTCGCTATTATAATCTTCCTTATTGGATTAATAAAATTGTAAACTTTGATCAGATAGAATAACCCTGACTCTACTTAATTCAAGCCGGTTTATAATATCTCTTTTTGTACAAGTAATTAAACACAAATAAGTCAATTCTATAAAGAATTAAAAGATAATTTATTCAGTAAAACAATAAAATTGGTTAGTTGATCTTTTACATCCTGTAAGTGCTCAAAAAAATATTTTGAAATACATAAATTGTTTTGCCTTCGGCTATGCTTCCATATAAAATAGGCTAACACAAGTTAACTGTTTAAATGTCCATATCTATTTTATAAATCATAATGAATTAATTTAATTATATTCTCGGGTTGGGCACTCGGCTGCTGTGAATAATATTGTTTGAACTTGACGCAATAATGAAGTTAAAATTAAGTTACAAAATCTTAAAATTGGTGTCCTTTTTGAATTTATGAAAAGTTCATTTGAAAGTTTTCTAATGTTTAAATTGTCTAAAGTTTATAAGTATTTGATTTACAGAAGATACCAATTTCTGTAGGATAATATGTGCACTGATTTTACCACTTGTATATTTAAAAACACTTTGGAATAAACGATGAGAGATCGGGACAATGTTTCTTCTTTGAAAGTGACGCTTCTTTTCCACCCACGCCAAGCGTTAGTTTTTTTCCTCATCAAATCTCTGTCTTTTTAGCGGCGTTTTCAGAATGCAAGGACTGTTGCATTCTGGTTGATGCTTGTTATTGGTCCTCGCGTAAGTTGTAGGTGGCTACGTCACACACAGCTGCCTACATTGGTGGTATAACGTCGTAAACTGTCGTAAAATATCTGACTGAATCCACTCGATCGCATATTTCAAACTTGCAGTTTTCTTTTGAATATTGTTTTTGTATTTTTAATTATTATAAATTATTGGACATTCGTGCAATGACAAAATATCATTTAACTTACGTTAATTGTGAAATAGTCCCGTTTATTAGAATAACTCTGATATGGGTTGTATTGTTTTGTGTTCGGTTGACATTAATACAATAATTATTTTAATAAGTAGTTATCAATATCTCTAATCTAGTTTATAAATAGTCTTCTTAATTTTAATTTACATTGCAAAAATATGGTTATAAATTGAGGTCTATATCTAAATATACATTTTAATTTCAACTCTGTATTTAATTTACATACATCTTTCTGGTTCGCGTAGTGCCAGTTTGTAATGGCTGCCTGTTTACATAACTTGAAGTTTTCAATACATGTTTATTCGATTTCAATACTTTGTATTACAATAAAGAATGATTACAGGAATAAATATATATATAATGCGTTTGAGTGGTGTTATTTAATAAGTTATAATAGTTAGTAAGTGTTAGTGAAGTGTTGACTTTGTTTTTGACTGATTTGGTTCCTAGGCTAAGTTGTTGTCAGGTTTGATAATCCACATAGTTCTGTTTCATAATTTATATACATATTGTTTCTGATCTGAGGGTGGTTCTAGTTTAATTTGTTTTGGTTAAATTGTGTTCTTATAAGTGTAGTTGACGATTCCAAATATTTTACTAGGTTTTTGCTAAATGGTTGTTTACAATAGGTTAGGCTAGGTTTGTTTACATATCTGTCTTTGACTTACAGGCTATTCAATAATTTGTAAGATGGGATTTGGTACATTACACTATTCGAAGACTAAAACGCGTAACCTGAAGACTTTAATTTTGTTAGATATTTTTAATGCTCAGGGACGAAAGTATAATTTTGCAGGCCAGTACGATTTTATATCGGTATATACATTTATTTATATAATAAAAATTAATTGCTGTTTCTTTGTAAGCGCATCACTTGAGAACGGCTCTACCAATTTGGCTATTTTTTGTTTTAAAATGTTCGTAATCGTCCGAACTAGGTTTTTATATAAAGAAAATTTTGAAAAGTTTCCCGAAAAAGTTTCAAATTTTGAAAAACTAAACAGCCTCTTTTTGTATGGACTCAAGACCATAGTGCTCAAAAACAGCTGTTCGTATAAAAAGCTTAGCCACACGTCGTGTTTGTTTACATTCATTACCATAGCAACTTTACTCAGTATTTATAATCAGTTTATTATTCTTCAAAACCAACAGCGTTTTTAGGGTAGATTGACCAACTTAGCAAACAAAAACAAAATAGCACAATTGGTTGCAAATAAACGTGTTTTGGTAAATTGCAGGCTTAACCTAAAATTATGTTAAGTTTTTGATCCAAACCAGCTGTTTTATATATATTATGTAACAACCAATGATAGAATTGAATTAAAATACAGTAAGCATTTTTAGTTGTTTTTTGTTTTTGTTTGCTTTAAGTTGGTCAATCTAACCTAAACATGCTGTCGGGTTGGGTTTGAAGAATAATAAACCGATTATAAATGCTAAGTAATGTAAGTGTATGTAATGTTACCGTGCTATATGGTAATGAATGTAAACTTAAACAAGCACGATGTGTTGCTAAGCTTTTTACACGAACAGCTGTTTTTGTGCGCTATGGTCTTGAGTCCATACAAAAGAGGCTGTTTAGTTTTTTTTTCAAAATTTGAAACTTTTTCGGGAAAATTTAAAATTTGTCTTTATATAAAAACCTATTTCGGATTATTACGAATATTTTAAACAAAAAATAGCTAAATTGATCCAGCCGTTCTCAAGTGATGCGGTTACAAAGGAACAGCAATTCATTTTTACTTTCTCACTATACTATAGTATAGAGAAAGTATAGTAATCGCAAAAAAAATCGATGTTGAGATTTTTGTGGAAATAT
>JAGFPH010002437.1:141560-165533 GCA_018207615.1 Philaenus spumarius | reverse complement strand
CTAAAAAGTGGTTTTTACAAAATGTCTGTCTGTCTGTATGTATACAAAGCTAGAGCGAAATCTATTCGATCGATTTCAAACAAATTTGCACCAGGCATGTCAAGTAGGCCTGTATAGATGCACGAAAAACGGTTTTGAAAATTTTTGAAAAACAACGCCCTTTTTGGCAAAACATCCCCCCAAAAAACAGTTATTATTTTTTTTATAAAAAAACTGCTCTTACGATTTCGATAAAATTTGGCTTATTTTTAGCCTTTAATGTACCCTACCATATGCAAAAAACCGTATCTTTCTAAAAATTCTCGTTTGGCTAATAATAATAACTGATTTTTGGGTTTTTTTTGCCATAAAGGGGGTTGTTATTCAAAAAATTTCAAAACCTTTTTTCGTAATACAGGAGTAATTGACGTGTTTGGTGCAATTTTTTTCGAAATCGATCGAATAGTTTTCTCTCTAGATAATAATAATAACTAGTGGACCCGGCAATGCTTCGCTATTGCTTGATTTACCTAACCTAAAATTATATTCAGTTTTTGATCCAAATCAGTTGTTGATCAAAATCAGCTGTTGATCAAAATCAGCTGTTTTAAGCTTTTCATACGAACAGCTGTTCCCTGATAAAATCAAAAGAAATCTTTCTTCTTCTTCCTTAAGATTGACCTTCCATAAGATTAACATTGAAACTTTGAGGGCCACTGGGGCGTATTCCTGAGGACCGATGTAAATTATAATGGGATTCTGCTCATCTAAAGGACACTACCTTTCTAACGGTATGCGCGTTTTTCTCTTAAGATGCACACAAGCTGAGAAAAAAGGACAAGTTTTGTGCTTGCCTATTAATATATAGATATTTATTAGTTAATCTCCTACTTTAATAAATCACCTCTCCTATTGAATCTGTTTAAATATGTTTGTGAGAAAGTATGTGCCAGTTCCTGGTACAGTTTATTATTATATAGATTAAAATATCATACTTGTACTGAAAAAGTAGTTTTCCTGAAACTTGTATTAGTAGTCAAACATAAGTAATAACAGACTATCAAAACTCAAACATTCACCATATTTAGTAGATTTACTACAAATCTCAAGCTTGGAACAAAAAATGTTGGGAAGGAAAAGACTAAAATGTCAAAGTAAAAAGTGCTTATTGTTTTAATAACAATAATACATAGTATTATTACCAATGAATACACAACATTGATATTATAGCTATATCTCAGCCTTTGTCTTCGTAGTACATTGTAATAAAATAGTACAAGCTCAGGTTAACTGTAAAGCTTAAGGACCTATTGAGGTACGTAAACATAAAAGAATAAAAGCAAAGTGATTAAACATGCCTTAAAACTGAATACTGAAAATAACTAGTAGAAACGCTCATTTAGTTGCAATCAAAGTATGCTAACTTAAATTGATGAAACCATTATTTTTAATTGCGTCAATCTAAGAATACAAGTTGTTCAGGAAACATTTTTTCTGCCACTGTACTTCATTTAAAATAATTAATTGTGAATAATGATGAAATGAAGTGTACAGTAAGAATAGTACGAAATCCAACAAATGTGGAAGTAAATATTAACAATATATTATATGACAACCATATTTAAAATATAAAAAAAAAGAGAAAATATGTCAAATTCAGGAAAAATCCCATATTATCCCAAAATCCCACAAGCAGCCAAATTATCCCATATTTGGGATAAAAATCCCACAAGTGGAAACACTGTGTACGGTGTAAGAGCGGCAGGCAGCGGGCCGGGAGGGTGGGTCCAGAGTGACGTCACGGATGCCTGAGTCTACTGCGCAGCCTACTCATGACCCCTACCGTGTATTCTAGTACCCGTGGGTATCGCCGTCGTTTGCTGCAAATGCGTTAAGGGATTAATGCTCCTAATAACAATATAATATGTATTTAGGGTAGCCCTTTTGCTAAATAAATCCCAACTAAGATAATAATTCGGCAATTATACGCGGGATTCAACAAACGTAAATAAAACACTGTACGGGTTTCAAAATTGGTTGGTTAATAATATTAAGAGTTGTATGAAATGAAGTAAATTATTTACATTTAGATTTGCAGGTATTTTATACTTTTACTTAACAATGATAATATAATTATCAAAGTCTAATTGTTTATAAAACATTACCTTGGTAACGAGAATATGTTTGATACGTTTTCAATTTTACTATTTTTGTATTTTATTCATTTCAGATCAATTTGTTGTCCTACTAAATTGATAACAACCGACCGATTGAAATGACGGGAACCTTCAAATGCCCGAAGAAACGTAAGTAGTTTAATATTTCCATATCTTCCTAAATATATTATATCAGGTCTCAGCTGTTTTGGAAGTGTATTGCACAAATTGTAGGCTATGAACCATAATACTTTCTTACACTATAACGCCAACAGTGAACAATACAAAATCCACACAAACATAAAATCGATTACAACTTTTTATAATTCACCTATTCTAAAAAAAAGTCTTAACTGAAGTGTGACACAGTTTGCTTTTGAGCGATTACGTTTAAGGTTATGTTCATGATATCACTACAACAATAAGATTCTACTGTTATAGAATTGGTGGACAGATATTGGATTATATAAATAATTCGGCTAAGCAGCTGAGCCGCTGACGTGAGTTGAGCAAATTTCCAAAATTAAGTTTACATGCCTATGTTTTAGGGTTTCAACCAACAATTTGGGAAATAGGTCTACTCATGAAGGCGTTGAACAGCTGTCTGTGTGTACGCAATATATTAGTAGATTTTGTTTCCTCCTAGTGCCTCACGAGTTTGCACCATTTGGCTTCGAAACCGGGTACTTTTATGATATTTTACGTTTTGGTCGATTTTGAGGGAACCAAGCGAGCTAAAAGGTCGCGCAAAAAAACCAAATGTGCAGAATAACATCCTACATTTATATTTTTAGAAAAAAACTCCAAAAGAATTTCATTATCGTAGTTAAAATCTCAAAAAACAGTTACTTCCGGTCAAAAAACGTACTTCCGGTTGTTGGATTTTTGTGGCTAACGAACTCGTCCGAGCGACGTAGACAACCAACATGTGTACCAAATTTGAACCAAATCGGACTTAAAATGCGGCCGCTAGAGTGCGAACACATATATACATTACAACGAATATTCTTTTTTAGAGGAATGGTTCGAGAATTAAGTTGTAGAATAATTTGTTTTGGCCACAACTGCAACGCGTTATTTTTCACGCTGGCAGCGCCAATTCTACAATGAATCCCCTTTTTAGAAAATTCTTCGTTGGAGAATAAGTTATTTCCACCTACTGGAAGTCTTATAGGCAATCTCACTTTGTTTGGCCTAGGTGAAATAACTATGTGTCGAATATTCAGTTCACTGACTATTCTGACAAAAAACTTTACTTTATACTTCCAGTAATTTATTTTTAATTTCAGCTCAGTAAGACCACAAGTTAATAATTTTATTTTTTGTAAACCTCTGAAGAGTGAGTACACTGGAACTAACCTTGTAAATTGCTTATTTGTGCTTGCAATTATTTTATGAAATTTCACTTTATCAATTCTTAATCTAAAATTCATAAACTATTGGGATATTTGAATACTAGGTGTTTTTGTAAATAATAACCTTTTATAAAATAAAATAAAATTTTTATAATTTCTTTTTTCTAATTTTAAACATAAAACAAAATTCTTGTATTTAATATTCTTCAAATAAAACCAAATAATAACTTTCTTCTCAAATAAAATAATAACTTTTTAAAACTATAAGGCAGAACTAATCTCTTAATTTATTATAGTTTATTTTAATATTTTATTACTCAATTTAATGTAATTTATACTTTAATGAAAATTTGAATTTACGATTTAATGAATTTACTTCTTTAATTAATTACAAATATTTCTTAATCTAACATCCTACGTAACCCAGTATTTAAAATAAATTTATTTGAATTTACTTCAGGCAATTTAATGGGGACTAACGTATTTTACGCTTCTACCGACCTTTTCACACTTGTCCAGGCGTCGCGACGTTGTGGTGAAATCCGCGAACGCTGTCTAGTGATGACAAGCTACAGATGTTCTGCGTGCTGATAGAGTTGTCTTGTGGGTGAAGGTGGAGTCCTGTAGGGTTGTCTGGATGTATGATGGATGGCTTCTTAAAGATGGATGGGGTGATGCCGTGTCTGCAATCCCGGTTCGTCTATTCCCTCGTAGCTACAGTTGCATGTCCTAGTGGCCGCCTGGTGGTGTCCTGGAGTCCTGTCTGGAAGCTATACGAATCACTCCATGTATCAGCTGTCCTGTAGGCTATGTTTTTCTTCCAGAAATCCCAAGTTAGGCCAACTTGTATAGACTAAGTTGCCACTGAAGTTCTTGTAGAGTTAATGCGGTGTCTATTGCTGCATCCCCGATGATAACCGCAATGCCGTATCTTCTTACTTGTTATAAAAATTTAAAGTTTAACGACGAAAATACTCAGCTTCTAGCACGCTAAAGTATTTTATAAAAAACAAGTATCTGCGCGCGATGCGTTACATTACATCGAAAAAATAATAATCCTCTGCGCGATGCGTTATATTACGTCGAAAAATTAATAAGGCTCTGCGCGATGCGTTATATTACATCGCAGAAATAATAATCCTTATGCGCGATGCGTTATGTTACATCGAAAAAATAATAATGCTCTCGAGTTTCCCCGAGCAATCGTTTATATACGGTTTTTCGGCACTATTTCATTGCCAACCTAAGCTTTCTACCACTGTATTTCCATAATGCTTTAAAATCCATTTTTTCGCCAATTTCAAACTACTAGTCTACGTAACTTTTCATCCTGAATTTTATTATAATTTTTTCATAATTTTGTAACATGATTTAGCCTTTGTTTTAATTAAGTTTCTATTGTTTCTTTGAGTACGCCCCTTTTCGTAACCTGGTCACCCTGTTCTCCTTCCATCAGTCTCGTCTTTGGACCTCCCCTCTACTGTCTTGCGTTCTTATCTGGCTTCCCTCAGTTTTGTGCTATGGAAATCCTTTTTCCATGTAACTCTTCCAGGGTTTATCCGATTTTCCTGAAACTGACCTCATTTTCCTCAGCTCGTTGTTACCTTTCCACACGAACTCGAGTGACGTTCGTACGACTCCTGGTTCGCGTACACGACCCGCGCGCGTTTTTCCGCGGCGATTTTTCCCGGAAAAGTCTTAAATTCACACTTCTTTCGGTTTTTCTTTTTCCACTTTTCTTGTCCGTTGGTTTTCCTTCACTAGCCGGATTTTCATCTCATTTCTGCTTCTGGTTGTCTTGCTGTGAGGTTAGGGACTTCAACGATTTTTCACAAACTAGGGTTTTACTTTACTCCCGAAACATATTTCAAATACTGGATTATTTTTACATAACTACTTCGTTTGCATACTATTTACTATTTTGAATTGTTAAAAGTTTGAGTTTAAATTTTCCATTAGCTGTAAAGGTGCAAATTCTATCACCTTTTTCCTTTTATAAATTTTCTAGTTTTTCTTTTACATTATAAATTACATTTATCAATACTAAAACTTGTTTTAGTTAGAATTTAAAAAACTTTATTTTTAACCTACTTTTTTATCCTTTAAACTTTATGAATTACCATTAACTTTTTTATATGACAAAATTTCGCTAAAACTTATTTCACCTTTATTTTAGGCCTTTTTAAGAAAAGCCTAAAAAACCTTTTCTTTTTTAAATTAGAGGAATTTTGAAAATTTTCTCATTCTTTGAAAGCTCGTATCTTACGTAACTTTATGATTTTTTAATATCTAACCTTGCAGTAAATACACCCGCGGTTAGCGTAATGCATTTCCCGAAGATTTTTATTTTTTATTCAAATCTTGGATTTTGGCTTCCCGTAGGAATCTTTTAAGTAATTTTTATAAGTTCCCAATCCTTTTCAGACAGGCAGGGTCCAAAAGTTTAATTCTACCCGTTAACAGACCGCCCGCGTATACATGCTGATCTCGTGACCTACATTTGGCTTTAACCCACTGCAAGTCCCTATTATTCAAATTTACAAAATTAATTGCAAATTCAAACTCAAGACCTACAACGAGTTTTGTCCGTTGTAACATATATATATATGAATTTTAATGACACCCAAAAACGTGTTCTGGGGACCATGATCGGTGTTCATTTGCTACTCCCGACCTTGGGTCTCACCATAAGGGCCACTGCAATAGCTCATTTTTCCTATGGAAATTCGCTAATAAATCGTTATAAAGTCACAGTCAGGTTTACTTGAAGTTAGTATTAGTTGTTTGGTTGTTTAATTCACTCAGACTAGTAGGTTAGACAAACAAATCCAACAACCTAAAGCACTTTTTATGACTGGAAGTAACTATTTATTTTCTATTTTTCATCCTATAATAAAACTATTTTGAATAAAAAAATGTTACTATTATATTATTCAGCACATTTTTTGTATTTTACACGACGTTATAGCTCGCTTGGGTCTCCGAAAATCGATCAAAACGTAAATTACCATAAATTCACTCTGTTTGAATCCACGTGGGGACATCTTCTGATCCGATTACGATATCGAGTTTTTACGCTGCGAGCGAAGCAGTCAATAACTTGAGGCCGGATGATCGATGAAATGTTACCTGATGCGATTGGAACGAAGGAGCACGTGATTGCACTGGAGGCTTAGTAGCAAACAAATTCCACTAATATATTTCGAACACAGCTATTCAGCGCCTTTGTGACTAAGCCAATTTCCCAAATTGTTGGTTAAAACCCTGAAATAAGCAAACTTAATTTTAAAAAATTCGCTCAACTCACGTCAGCTGTTCAGTTGAGTTGTCAAATTATTGATTATTGTAATGTTACTTACAGTCTCCCAGGGTCGAGAGAACAAAGAGTACAGAGTTTTTACTGCGGTATTTCTATAGGAGATTTAATGCAAATGTTAGTAGGTGGAACCTTAGTTTAAGAAAAATACGGAGGGGTCTGGACCTAGCGTTAAAAGTTTTGTTGTGTGATAGAACAACATAAATGTAACTTAATACACAATTTAAAAAAATCTACTTCACACATCCACTTAAAAAAATCTGTGCGTGATACCTTATCTCATGATAACATGGGAATTAGATATTGGAAATTCTTTCAGTTAGTGATTTGTACATAATAATCTTTTTTAATTAATTTACCAACCTTCAAACATAATAACCACTGTCCCTAAATAATTTCTTTTTTTAGAAAATGACTATTTCATTGTACTATTTATCTGTCATTAAAATAATGCTATTTAAAACAGTGCTGCAAGTTAAAGTAGTGGTATTTTAGTTATATAAAAGCCACATTTTTAGCTAGTGTAATTTTGGTCTAACCAAGTTTTTTTTTAATTTATAATTTTTTAAATTGTGTATTTAAGTTGCATTTATTTGGTTCTATCACAAAAAAAAAAAAAATAATAACGCTATGTCCAGACTACCCTATATAATAAATCTCACAACAAGTAACGAAAAAATAGTATGGTTCGTTAAAAATAAATAGGCCAACTCTGTAGAAGTTTTTTTACCTTTAATGTGTTTGTAGGTTAGTTAGTTGTAGAATATTAGTTTTTATTCTGCTTAAGCTACATTATGATAATCTGTACACAGAAATTACATCAATTTTAATTCCATAAAAGATTAACTTTGGCTTTCCTATTTTGTTTACTATTACATGTAGGGTTATCAGTACACTAAAACTGTATTGTATTTTAGTGGTAAAACTTGTATAATTCTGACTTGTAAATAAATATACCAACTATAAAGAACTTGATAACTGTTTAATACGGCTATATTAACATATTTAATCGATAAACATATTATTAAAGCAATTATGAGCAGTTAATTTACTTAAATGCACGAAGTTAGCCAACGGGCAATACACATGACCTTACGTAGAGACCAGATGTTCCTAATGCAGAAATTATATATTATATCAGATTGCAGCACTGTTTAGGTTATGATTTGTACGAATTAAAGCACATTAATTAATTTACTACCTCGGTTATAAAATGAAAGTATCATTTTATTATTAGCGAATTTCCATAGGAAAAATAAGCTATTGCAGTGGCCCTTATGGTGACACCCAAGGTCGGGTATAGCAAATGAGCACCGATCATGGTCCCCAGAACACGTTTTTGGGGGTCATTAAAATTCATATATATATATATCCAAATTTGGTACACATGTTGGTTGCCTATGTCGCTCGGACGAGTTCGTTAGCCAACAAAATCCAACAACCGGAAGTACGTTTTTTGACCGGAAGTAACTATTTTTTTAGATTTTTACTACGAGAATGAAATTTTTTAATGGTTTTTCTAAAAATATAAATGTAGGATGTTATTCTGCACATTTTGTTTTTTTACGCGACCTTATAGCTCGCTTGGTTCCCCCAATATCGACCAAAACGTAAAATACCATAAAAGTACCCGGTTCGAAGACAAGTGGTGCAAACTCGCGAGGCCACTAGGCGCAAACAAATTCTACTAATATATTGCGTACACACAGACAGCTGTTACAACGCCTTCGTGAGTAGACCTATTTCCCAAATTGTTGGTTGAAACCCTAAAACATAGGCATATAAACTTAATTTTGGAAATTCGCTCAACTCACTTAAGCGGTCCAGCTGCGTGGTCGAATTATTTATTTGTATGTCGCAGGATTATTTGCTTTAAAGTTTAAACCATCCATAATAAGTGAACTATAAATAGATAACAAAATAGTATTGTAAACAAAGCTCATCTATAAAGTAACCACAATCCACAACACTTTAAACATAACCTCAATCTCCCGTAAAACTTTATCACGCTATTACGGTTTTCATTTTGTTTGCCGAAAATGTAGCTCTAATTAATTTTAAGTATATAAACCTAATTTTTTTTATAAATACAAGTAACAGTGTATGAATTGTTTGCTTACCTAAAAAACCTTACGTAATCTTGTAAAATTCAAAAATAAACAAGAACTCTTGCAATAAAATATTAGGCCATTAAAACACACGGAAATTCTAATATTTTCCGGAAACAAGAATTATTTCACAGAAATGCAGGTAGCAATAAAGATCTAGTTGACTTTATAAAAAATTCCAACTCTTTATATATGGCATGTTCTGAAATTTGTATTTTTATAACTTTACTGTACATACAGCAAAAATCTGTGTAAACTGATCGAATTATCGTGTTAAATATTAAATTGGAAGAGTAATAATTTTATTTATCTTAAGACCTACACTTGCAAATTTATTCTTCTGTAAATCTGATATTACTCCAGAGTATTTAAAAGTTGTTCCTTCTTACGCTTATATAACGCACCATACTCAAGTGACCTATATGTGTTTATTATTTCTGTAAGGTTCTTAGCGAAATTTGATTTTTGTTAATCTAGTGTTCTTATAGGTAAATGTTATCAAAATCTTTCTGAACATGTTCGACCAGTCTGCCGATCTAGAATTTAATTAAACTTTAATAACATATTTTGTATATTCTTGAATGTTTGAAATTCATTTTTGTTTTCCACAGTCACAGAGTGCAATGTATGTCCTAATTTATTTCAAGTTGTATAGCTTAATTCAACGTCATGCATTTTCAGCTATACAACGTTTTTGGTTTTTGTTTGTTTCAATCAATCTGTCTCTCACAGATGATTTATTTCAAGGGTGAACTTAATCGTGGCCGTTAAGATTATAAAGTTTTTAAAATATTTTACTGCCTAAAGTAACAGTTAGAAAAAAATATGTCGTTATAAACATATCTATGACCAGAGGGATCCGGCACTGCTCGTCAACCCTCGCGGTGAAGGAAACTCAAACAGATTAGTTATGAAACGAAGGTGTCAATCGTTGGAAGTATAACAATTTATTTTTATTGTAAAGGAGCTGTTATCAATCAGTTCACAGATTAGACGTAACTATTATATTATTAATTATAGGTAAGTTTTTTTTACCTATAAACACTTAAAATTAATAAGTGCCAAATTTTAAGTTCTCTAGCTTTAAGAAAAGTAACAATACACATTTTTTACGCGACAAAATATAAATCTATGATAATTTTTCTATGTATCTTGTATGAAATAAATATTCAGTTTACTAACTTTAAGGAAAATATAACAATTTATTTGTATTGTTTTGTGGGTTGTTTCACCCCTTAGGAGCAATCGACAAAATGCAAATCTAGTTTACTTTTCTATTTATCTTGTAAGAAATAAATTCACAAAATTTCAGCTTTCTAGCTTTAAATAAAGTACAGTATAACAATTAATATTTATTGTTTTAGGAATTGTTTCTACTCTTAACTCAAAATTAATTCTAGCCTACTACTCAGGCATAAAGTAGCTTTTTATTAGTAAAACTATTTTTTCAATCGGTTCAGCAGTTCCACAGATTACCCCCTACTTACAACAAACAAATTTTACCTCTATAATATTATTATAGTATATCTACTGTAATAATATATAATTATATTTTAGTTTTCTTTGGAGTAAATGATGTAACTTTCAAAACGGTTAAGATATAGTGCTGCAAACCCAAGGCTAGTTCTTTTAAATTTAAATACTGTTCCCACATGAGAAAAAGCTAAAGTTACTTCATTGGTCAACATTTTATTGCTTATTACCAAGTCACATTATGATTCTTCAAATCTATTTCATTTGGTCAAAATCTGTTTATCATAAATACTTATTTATAATATAACACTTTGTTATCAATAATACCAAAGTTTTTTTATTTATCGTTGGGCAAACTTGAACAACTTTAAATTTTTTATTTTTGCTAACTGATGTCTTCCTTCCTTTAGAAAATGATTAGCAAATTCAAATAATGAAAGTTCGTCAAACAATTATAATACAATCATTGCTCTGGTGGTCTATTTAATACAATCAAATGAATGAGTTATCAATAGTATTGTAACTTTCATTTACTGCAACGTATTCTTCCATCCTAATAACAAGCACCTGAGATTTACACAGCCAATGAAATAATAGAATACCTAATAGTAAAGGATGAGTCTTACAAGCTTTAATATCTCTCTCTTCAATTAGTTTCATCAAACTTGTATATGCATGAAGAGATTGACTAACACTATTCCTTGACTCAACAATTTCTTGAAACATGTAGGTTAAACTTTCAGAGACAGGTTCAGCCTTAGAGGTTTACTTTGCCAGATATTTGAGTAGCACGTGTTCGGATGCGATTATGCTAAACTCAGTGATGCCTCTCATCGTTTGTGAAATGAACGAATTTGAATGATTTAGCCATTCATCATTTCTTACCGGAGTATAACATTTGAATGTTTTTGCGACGAATATTCTTGAATTGGTTCAGGATATTTGTACCACTTAGTACACACATACTGTCTTTGAAATCTACTTAATACCTCAGAAACGAAACGGAACGATTGTCATCTATGGCAACATCCGTTGATAGAATTTGTGAAGTTTGAATAGTAGCAGATGTGATTGACGGCGAAGGTTTAATTGCACATACTAAACTGTTGTTATACATTTTTGCAAATTTCTTGTTCAAAGCCTGTATTAATATTTTTTAGGATTAGGTCATCCATAATAGACCATGTGAATTAAATGAACCATTTTTATGGAATTCAAATCGAAACCAGTAATTGGGAATGCCATACATTTTACATACAACATGGTTAATAAGAACGTTGGACGATATGGATACTTATTTTCAACGATTATTGACTTTTAATTTATTAGATTTTGACGTTCTACAATTTTATATTCAGTTAACAACTTTTCGTCTGCAAAATTCCAACTCATGATGCGTGCTATAAGACAGGCCACCACAGATGAGTAGCACTGAAAGTCAAAAACGCCGTTCTGGGTTAAGAATTGCTTCATTCATGCGTTTGTACCAATATGATTTTGTGCTACTTACCTGCCCAAACCAGAGCCATAAGCTTCATATTGTTGGCTTACTATTCATTGCACTTTTAAATTATTCTTTGTTCTTTGAAACGCATTTTTTTATAAAAAAATATTTCCTTTTTGAATTGCATTGTATCCTTTTTAAACACAGTGTTTAAAACTTAATTAAACATATGAGGTTATAAAATTTTCATTAGCATTAAAATTTAACAACATTTCCAGCTTTTATAACTTTATTAACTTATATACATGAACCAGTAGAGACTCAGTGTATTACAAGTCTTTCAATTTTTTACAATTTACAAAAAAAAAAGTTTTTATTATTTAGATTATTTAAGCTACATACATATTGTTCCCATTTTATAAACAATAAAGTATTTTATTAGTTTTTAGGTTACGTTACATAGACCTAATCATTTAATTATATAAAGTACCAAATTTTATTAAAATAAAATTGTTACTATTATTGCACCTCCTAACAATATTAAAACTTTTGGTTTTTATTTTATGTTATTACAATTAAATAATTCTCTTTCTATTTCTATCTTAGAAACAAGTTTTTTTCTACAGCATTTTAAATTAAATGAAATTAATCATGTGATACTAAATTCAGATCCTTCATGTAAAATTTAGGAATAATTTTCAAAATTTATACTCATTCGTTATAAAATATATGATTTTATATTTACCCAACATTAACTAAATACTGGGTCATATTGCAATCTGCTACACAATTGCATCAGTAGGAACATCGTAAGTCTAGAGGTCTATAAAGAAACAGCACAGAAATGTTTAAATGATAAGTTTAATCTGTAAATATTTAAATAGTAATCAAAATTTCAAAATTCTTTATAGTTAGCCTCCTTATTTGAAATACCACTAACATGATGTAAGTTCTTCTATAATTTTCGTTAGCAAAAAGGTTTTATTTTTACTGAACATTACATAAATAATCATCAGTAGGAAAATCTTAAGGTTTTATTTTTATAAAGAAAGGTCACAGATATGTTACAATGATAAGTTTGTGAAGATACATTTGTAAAGTTACCTTATTGAACTATATTTCAAATTCTTTATAGTTGTCCTATTTATTTAAAATGCCACGAACGCAATTATATAATTATGTTAATCTCTATTTTTCGTTAGAAAAGTGTTTTATTATGAATGTCAATAAAACAATATAGGTTTGACTATATTTATGTTAACGAAGTGGTTTATTTTTACGAAATATTACTGTCTAAACACTCGGTCCAGCTTTAATATGCTATACAAATTTAACAGTTGTAGCCAAACATATTAAGCCTCTGGGCCTATAAATTAACCAAACATTGTTTTGTAGTATTAAGATATGCAGTATATCATTATTTGGCGGTAATGAAGGAGCCGTAGTTTTAAACTTCTTTATTCTTGGCATATTTAATATGAATGGCACTAAAACTATATATGTTTGTCTATATTTTATGTTAACGAAGTTGTTTATTTTTACGAAATATAACTGTCTAAACACTCGGCCTTTCTGCAATGTGAAAAACAAATCAGCATTAGTAACATCTTTAATCTCTAGGCCTATAAAATAATTCCACAGATTTTTTTTTAAACAATAAGTTTAGGCAGATCTTCTGCAATGTAGCGATATTGAAGTAGCCATAGTTTTTAAATTCTATAAAGATGGCGTTTTTATTTCAAATTCCACTAGTTCAATTTGATATGTCTACTTTTTTAACTTGGTTCATTTACGCCCTATAAACACTGCTTCGTGCTACAATCTGCCTTAAGACTTTAGCAGTAGTAGCATCTCATAAATTCACCTTCAAGGTATTTTCTCTACAAATGCCCATGTTTGGAAACTATTTATAGATATACCCTTTAGATATATTTATTTAAATTCAAATTTCTCTATAATTATTTCCTTACTATCACCACTATTGAATGAAATATTATCACCTTTTGGCCCTACTCAATTCAAGCCAATTAGTTACTTTGGCATATATATCTACTTTAATTATTATGGATTCTTAATTTCTAAATTCAAATACTACTAAATAAGAATTAGAGATGATGTTCATATTAACACAAAAAATTAGGAAATTAGTCATTTATTAATTCTATAATTTACAATGAATAGTATAGCAGGTTGTGATTGGACTCAGATCTCTTTTGTTCATTAAACTTAAAAGAAAGTGTTTTTATAAATATGCCTTTAGGCTTGGCTCAGTTTTAGTAAAAATACTTGGGTTCAAAATATAAATACAATTATTAATTTAATCTCGGGATAGGTACTTGGATGGCATGATCATATAATATCTATAGCTATACGCATGCCTGATTCTAATAATTGAAGTTAAAGTATGAAAAACAAAATAATAGCATAGGTTTTTGTTGCAAGCATTTAAATTGAATATTTCTAGGTCTTATACGTTGTTTTTTTATTTCTAAATGTTTGTACTCATGATCAGAGAATACCAGTCTCGGTTTTTACTTGCACTGACTCTAACAAACTTTTTCAAACATATATATCGATCGAAACATTGTTAGCACGCTTTTTGGCTTCTTTACTTCTTAAAGACATGAATTCAACTACTATTTCACTTTTGAATAGAAGCGGTCTTTTGGTCAGCGCATTAACATGTATTACGTAAGCCTCAACAGGTTGTTGTACACTGTTCGGTTCACTACGCTGAAGCATTCAGTGCTGATTTTCGTTAACTTTTGGAATAGCCTAGTTATTAATTTGGGTCCATACTAACTATTTCTTATATTCGTACCGTTGTTAAAAATCTATTTTTGTTAATCAGAAATTATTTAAATGGTCAGAATTGATTGTTAATCCCGTAAATATATATTAGCTTTTCTTGGTATGGGAGTATGACGTCATTGATGATGGCCTACTTGGACCGTGGAACCTTAAATTAACTTAAAACAGTTTGTTCTTATATAATATTCTCTAGTGCTTATAGTCGAAATTTACAAGTGTTTTTACATACAAATAATTATAAGTGGTGGAATTTCCTATTCATCTATAGCCTAATTGTTTTATTTAATACATCGAGATTTATAACTAAATATAAAATGGAACGTGGAACGAGCTGTTCCTCTGTCTGTTATGCCATCTGTGAAACGTGAGTATTCAAATGGTATTACTAAATAATTTCGTCTGTGATTTGTTTTAAATAAAGCTCGGAATCTTATGGAGTGATATTATTCCATAATATAAAGTATGCGATGTTATTATTGTGGTGTGGGGTAATTGATTGGTGTGGAAACATCTTCATTTTTGAAATGTTTACCTTTTCAATTAGGCCTATTGGATCGGCCTCAAGATAGCACTTTCTTGATTCCCTATATTTTAGGACGTTTTTTGATATTGAATTAATACATGGGTTTGCTAACGATAAGTTATGCATAATTTTTCTATAGTCTAAACCTATGATTGCTGTTATTTAGTTCTATCTGTGTAATTCGTCTGATTTCATACGATTCAGCTGCCTCAAGTAAGCACTTTCTTGGATATAGGTCAAACTTCTGTTAGAACAGGTTGTATCAGCTGTTAGTTCTTAATCTGTTGTTTTTGATATTGTTGAATTTTATGGGATTTGTGCTGTTATAATCTTAAGCCTCCAAGCTTAAACATTAACTGTATAGCCATGTTTTAATAATAATTTTACTAAGTACATCTCTATATGGAGCCGTATTTTTAAATTTCCATATAGTTGGCTTATTTAGTATGAATGTCACTAACTCAATGTATGTTCATCTCTATTTTTCGTTATCAAAGTCGTTTTATTTCTTACCAAACACTTGGTTGTGCTGCAATTTGCAACACAAATTTATTAGAAGTAACATCTTAAGGGACCTATTCCTATAAAATAACCAACAAATTTTTTAAAATAATACGTTATGCAGTATATAAAGTAACCGAACATAATAATAATTTTGATAATAAGTTTTTTAAAAGTAGTTCTCTTATGGCAAAAACGTTATTATGTTAACATACCGAAAAGGAATAATTTATTTTTTGTCTTTATTTTAATATTACAACAAAAAAATAGTAAGCAATACAATATTATTTTTTATGTGACACATGGACATTTAAGTAATGCCATTTTTCGTGGTCATACGACAATAATCGTACTCTCATGACTTTTTCGAGCTCTACCGTTTGAAGTTGCAATTTGATTAATCTCTACTGTTCTTAGATTTGATTAATTGAAGAAAAGGCTGCCTCGAAAATTTAAGAAGTTAAAAATGCAAACAGTCCCTATATTGTATGTTACTGTTGGGTGTTCATCACATAAAGGTAGCCAAAATGTTGATTGTGTAAATATGTTTAAGCAGTTTCTTTAAATTATACAGTATGGTGAATAAATTGCACTAATGGATTAAGGTTTAGAGGAAACGCTTCTGCAAATGTGCACTGCTCGATAGCAAGTTGACTAATGACAGGCATTGGGGTAGGGAAAAGTGACGAACTTCTGACTGGGGTCCATCTCGATAGCTATCGGGAGTGAAGCTGACTTAACAAAATAGGTATCAGCGCCACGTGTGCATCCCAACCACAGTTCCTCTGTATTTCTTCCTATCCGAATGCAAATGATGCAGCGTCCAGCGTACTTTTGCAGCAAGTGTGCAAAGGGTTTAATGTTCCTAATATCAATAACTGGAATTAGGGCGGAGCACTTTTACAAAATAAATCCGAATTTTACGAACAATTCTGCCGCTATACTCTGGCTGCAACAAACGCAAATAAACCACTACATCGATTTCAAAATACGAATATTGATGGGTTAAAATATTAAGAGTAGTGTTTAATGAAGTATTTTATAGTTTTCGTTAACAATGATCTATCATATTGTTTAAGAAGTTACCTTGGTTACGAAAAATGTTTTATAAGTTACGGTATACATTTTTTCATTTCTTTGTGCTTTACTCATTTCAGATTAATTTTTCCCTAATAAATTGATAATAACTGACTGATTGAAAAGATGGGAACATTCAAAAGTCTGAAGACTCGTAAGTAGTCTAATGTTTCCATATCTACCTTATGTCATATCAAGACTCAACTGTTTCTTAACTATATTGTACAAATTGTATCAACCATAATACATTCGTACACTAAAACTCTAACAGTGAACAATATAAAATCCACACAAACATAAAATCAACTACAACTTTTTATAATTCACCTATTCTAAAAATCTTGATTTGTCTTAAGTAATAATATTAACAACTGAAGTTTGACACAGTTTGCGTGTTAGTGATTACGTTTGAGGTTAAGTTCATGTCAATACATTAATATATCGTCATAAAGTCACATTCAAGCCTACATGAAGGTATTCAAGATTTTAATACTCATAGCCTCGACCTAAAGAACAAAGTGTCCCTAATTTTAACTGCAGTGTTTGTATAACAGTTTTATCACAAATGTTATTACTTAAAAACTCAGTTTACGAAAAATATAGATAATTTTATATAATGGACAAAGTATTTTGATTCGTTCAAAATAAATAGGCCAACTCTGTAGAATTCTAAACTTTTTTACCTTTAATATTTTTATAGGTTAGGTTGAAATATTAATTGACATTCTACGTAAACTATATTATGATATCTTTTACACAGATATTACAACAATTTGAATTTCACAATAGATGAACTTACGGTGTTCCTAGTTTGATTGCTCCTATATATGTTTTTTTCTTATACGTTGGTTAATAACCATAAAAAGAAAATGAGCAGAAAACACACAGAAACCCATAGCATTAGTGACAGTAAATATATCTCGTCTGAATATACCAAAATTTTACCTAAACAATATTTTAAAAAACTCAAAAAACTAAAAAGCGTACAACAATTAAATTATCAACATCGCTTAGGCGTTGTTGAGGCCCAAACCTCAACAGAAAAACGTCCGGAGTTTATAAAATCAATTGCCAGGATTGTAATAAGTACAACATAGGTCAGGCAGGGAAAGCGTAAATTGAACCTTACAAAGAACATCTTCCCTACAATAAATCTAACATTACGAACTCCAATTATGCACGTCACCTTGCCGAAAGTAACCAAATCCCGGGCGACTTCCACGCTTCGGTAGAAACTCTACACATTTGCACCAAAGGTAGATTAATGCATGCTAATGAAGAGTACGAAATATATAAAACATTAAAAATAAACCGGACGCCATCTTAAATGACCAACTTTCGTATCACTCCCACCATTTATATGATACGGCTATCAAATACTTACAGAAGAAAAAAAAAGAAATAAATATCGGTAGATCTATTAACGCAATACCGGCAGTATTTCACTGACTACGTTAGGTCACAAACATAGAACAATGACTTGCGCGATATTGTGTCTGTGTGTTGGTGGTGTGTGCATATGTGTTTGTCTTATTTATTTTATTGTGCGACGATCTCTTCGGAGTGATTATGACCTAAAGATGCAGTTTCGGCTCAGAAACATGTCGTTTTAAATGTTAGGACAAGAAGTCACGTGACATACCTTAATAAGGTAATATTAGCATAATAGTGACTTGGTTCCACAAACATGTAATTCATATTATGTGCAGTTGGTTTATTGAAATTCATGAAGTTAGTCAACAGGATATACATATGAAATTGACCTTGAGACCTATTTCTGCATTTTTATATCAGATGGCAGCACTGTTCAATGTTTAGAACAGAGGTTCCCAAACTGTGGTACGCGTACCTCCTGGTGGTACGCGAGACATTGCCAGGGGGTACGCGAGCAGGACTATGCTAGTTTGTTCGATGTGCCGACTGATGCGAGGGAAATTTCGGGTTGCGGGAAAAACGAGGAAAGTTTTGTGCGCCCAGCGGCTACATCACTGACGGTCTCTCTGTTTCGTCTATTGTCTGATCATTACACCAGTGGCGCAGTAGATGTGTTTAAAAATCGTTTGTCATAATGTCGCATTATTCGTATAGTTTTATTAAATATATCATAGGCAGCTTTGAGTTATATGTGAGTTTTTTTATATCATAATGGATAAGTGGTTAAGCCAGTCTTCAAACGTTCGGAAAAAGTAAAGAGTTTCATCGCTATTTAAAGAAGGTAATTTTACTCCTGTACCCAGTACGCTCTCTTCATCAAAAGAGCAAAATTCTCCTATGTGTTCTACGACGCCATTAGTTCAACAAACTTGCTCTCAATCAAAAAGACGTAAGTATGATATGAGCTACTTGTCTTATGCATTTACTTATAATGAGGTCCATGACAATGAAGTTAGACCACAGTGAGTAATTTGTTTAGAAACACTTTCTCACTATTCAATGAATCCATCTCTTTTAAAGCGTCATTCCCTAACAAAACATGAAAGTTACAAAGATAAACCATTGGATTTTTTCAAACGTAAGGAAGCTTCATTAAAAGGCAGCAAGACAAATATAAATTCTTTTACCAGTTTGAATTTAAAACGGTTGAAGCTTCCTATAACGTTAGTCTTAGAATCGCTCAAGAGGGCATACCACATACCATTGGGGAAACATTAATACTACCAGCAACTAAAGACATTGTGTCAACCATGTTAGGAGAAAAAGAGGCTAAACAGATTGATTCACTTTCGCTTTCTAACAATACAGTTTCAAGAAGAATAAGTGACATGGCTGCTAATGTAAAGGAAACATTACTCATTAAAATAAAAAAAGCAATTATTTTGCTATTCAAATTGATGAAACAACTGACGTAACTAACATGGCTCAGCTAATATGTTATGTTAGGTACGAAGATGGAAATACTGTCGGAGAAGACATGTTATTTTGACAAAACTTGCCTTCACACACAACTGCAGACGAGATATTTGGAAAATTAGACAGATTTATCCGAGAAAACGAGCTGAACTGGGAAAAATGTGTAGGAATTTGCACAGATGGGGCAAATGCAATGGCTGGAGTTCATAAGGGAGTTGTTACTCAAGTGCAGCAAGTAAGCCCAAAAGCTAAATTTATTCATTGTAGTCTTCACCGAGAAGCCTTGGTTACAAAGAGATGTCCAGCGGAGCTGAAAACTGTATTAAATGAAGCAGTAAAGACTGTAAATTTCATCAAAGCCAGAGCACTGAACTCTCGCCTTTTCCATAACTTGTGTAATGAAATGGATAGTATTCACAAACAATTATTTCTGCACACGGAAGTAAGGTGGTTGTCGATAGGAAGAGTGATATCTCGAGTTTTTGAACTTCGACATGAAATATTAATTTTTCTATCTGACACAGCCTTTCAGTATCGTGACTGTTTTTCAGATGAATTAATTGTGGTTGAGCCGATTGGCGTATTTGGCAGACATATTCAGTATGTTAAATGATGTTAACAGGAAACTACAAGGAAGCTATAACACCCCATTCCAAGTTATGGACAAAATCAATAGTGTTAAACTAAAACTAAGTTTGCAGAAGTGGAACAAAGAAAAATAAAGTATTATTGTTCCCATCTCTTGAATCTTTTGTTAAAGAAAACGAATTTCTCCTGAGTCAAACAATATTGAATTACATATCAGATCATTGTAGCTTCCTCCAAGCTAGCTTTACAAAATACTTTCAAGAAGACCTGAGTTCGTACACATGGATTAAAAACCTTTTTGCTGACATTGAAAAAAAATTTCAAGACAGCTTTTCTCTGAAACTCAAAGAATAGCTTTTTGAGTTAAACTGCTATTCGGACCTGAAAGAAGTGTTTAACAAAACCACGCTTATTGATTTTTCGATCCAACAACGCTCAGAGTATGGTGAAATTGCTGACAAAGCAGTTTAGTTTCTACTCCCGTTTCGAACTTCCTATCTATGTGAGGCGGGATTCTCGCATCTGCTGTATATCAAAAATAAATAGAAGAACCAAATGCATACAGTAGAATGTGATCTCAGACTCAAGTTAATCACAATTATGCCTTACATCAGCAGTTTAAGCCGTTCCATTCAAGCTCATCCCTCACATTGAATAACTGATTACTGTACCAGAACAAATTTAGTGTGTGACATTCACAATTCTGAATTTTTAATTTGGAATTTGATTATAATTAAATAAATGTATTAATACAGTTTCTTGAATTTTATCATTCCAACCTAAAAAGTTTTAACATCGATAACTAAAAACAAAAGTAATAAACTGGTAATTTTATATATTAAAAATCTTGTATTGCATTTTATCTTTGAAATTCAGATTTTATAACATAAGAGTGATGAAAATGCATACAAAATGATATGCGTACAATTTAAAATTGATTGTATTATGGGGTACGCCACATTACATAGTACGAACTAAGGGGTACGTTACCAAAAAAGTTTGGGAACCCTTGGTTTAGATTATGATGGGTACGAATTTAAGCACATTAATATAGTATATCGGTTATAAAATGAAAGTATCGTTTTGTTATTTATCTTGTATGTCGCAAAACTTTTAATTTTATACTATCCATAATAAGTAATTTACAAATAGATAATAATGGAAATAAATCTCTTTCTATAAATTGACTACAATATCTAACATAACCTCAATCTCCTGTAAAACTTTGTTAAGCTATTACGGTTTTCATTTTTGCTTCCCAAAAATGTAGCCCTATTTAATTTTAAGTATATAAAAATACGTTCTTTTATATATAACAATAAATATAACAAACAACTGAAATAATAAGACTAGCCTTTAACCATAGTAACAAAGCATAATAATACGATAGTAATTATAATAATAACCCTAGCCTTAAAGTATAGAAACTAATCATAATACTAAGACTACCCTCAAAGCATAGTAACTAAGCATATGAATAAGACTAGTCTTAAAGCATAATAACTAAGCATAATAAAAAAGACTAGCCTTTCAGCATGGTAACTAAGCACAATAATAAGACCAGGATTAAACCATAGAAAGTAAACATAATAATAAGACTAGCCTAAAAGCATAGTGATTAAGCATAATAATAAGACCAGCCTTTAAGCATAGTAACTAAGCACAATAATAAGACCAGGATTAAAGCAAAGAAACTAAGCATAATAATAAGGTACTTAAAGCAAATTAACTAAGCATAATAATAATATTAGCCTTTAAGCATAGCAACAAACCATAATAATAAAACTATCCTTAATGCATAGCAAGTAAGCATAATAATAAGACTAGCCTTAAATCATAGTAACCAAGCATAATAAAAATACTATTCTGTAAGCATAGTAATAAGCATAATAATAAGTCTGGCCTTTAAGCATAGTAATTAATTATAATATTAACACTACACTCTAAGCATAGTACATAAGCATAATAATAAGAGGAGCCTTTAAGCATAATAACTTACCTTAGTAATAAGACTATTCAGTAAGCCTATTAATAAGCATAATAACAAGACTAACCTCTAAGGAAAGTATCTAATCATAAGATTAAGACTACACTCTAAACCTCGTAAATAGTATAATAATAATAAGACTAGACTTTAAGCATAGTAACTAAACATAAAAATACGATTAGACTTAAAGCATGGTAAATAAGCACAATAATAAGACTAGACTCTAAGCAAAGTAACTAACCATAATATTGAGACTAGCCTTTAAGCATAGTAATTAAGCATAATAATAAGACTAGCCTATGAACATACTAACTAAGAATACTATTAAGACTATCTTTTAACCATAGTGAATAAGCATATTTATTCAAAAAGACTAGGATTGAAGCATAGTAACTAAGCTTAATGATTAGTCTAGCCTTTAAACATAGTGACTAATCATAATAATGAAACTAGCCTTAAAGCATAGTAACTAAGCATAATAATAACATTAGCATTTAAGCATAGTGACGAAGCATAATAACAAAACTAGCCATAAATCATATAACTAAGCATTAGCATTAAATCATAGTAAATAAGTATAATAATAAGTATATTCTTAAAGCATAGTAATCAAGGGTAATAATAAGACTAGCCTTTAAGCATAATAACTAAGCATAATAATAAGACTAGACTTAAAGCATAGAAATCAAGCATAATAATAAGTCTAACCTTTAAGCATAATAGTAAGACTAAATTATAATATTACCAAATAAAATATTAATAAGACTATTCTGTAAGCATAGTTATAAGCATAATAATAAGACTAGCCACTAACAAAGTAATTAATTATAATATTAACACTACACTCTAAGCATAGTAAATAAACATAATAATAACATAAGCTATAAAGCATAGTAACTAAGCATAATATTAAGACTAGAATTAAAGCATAGTAACCAAGCATAATAATAAGACTATCATTTAAGCATAATAACTACGCATAATAAGATGACCAAATTATAAGCCTACCAAATAAAATATTAATAAGACTATTCTGTAAGCCTAGTAATAAGCATAATACTAAGACTAACCTCTAAGCAAAGTAACTAATTATAAGATTAATACTACGCTCTAAGCCTAGTAAATAGCATAATAATAATAAGACTAGACTTTAAGGCTGAGTTGCACCAACCAGGATCAGTTTTGATCTAGGATAAAAGTTGTATTTGATCCAGGATCAACTACTTTGATGGGTTGTTTCTATTGCACCATACCTGGATCAAATATTTGATCCAGGATTTACTGATCTAGGTATTTGATCCCGGTTGATGCAACCCAGCCTAAGTGTAGTAACTAACTATACATAAAAATAAGAGTAGTAATATAAAGTATAGTAATGCGCATAATAATAGGACTATCCTCTAAGCAAAGTAACTAAGCATAATATAAAGACTAGCCTTTAAGCATAGTAACTATGCATAATAATAAGACTAGCCTTTAAAAATAGTAACTAAGCAGAATAATAAGACTGGCCTTTAATCATAGTAACTAAGAATACTATTAAGACTATCTTTAAGCATAGTGAATAACCATAATTGTAAGACTAGGATTGAAGCATAGTAACTAAGCCTAATAATAAGATTAGACTGTAAGCTTATTGACTAATCATAATAATTAAACTAGCCTTAAAGCATAGTAACCAAGCATAACAATAAGAATTTATTTTAAACACATTAACAAAGCATAATATTAACACTAAATTTTAAGCCTGGTAAATACAAAATATTAATAAGTCTATTCTGTAAGCATAGTAACGAAGCATAATA
>JAGFPH010002437.1:108808-141160 GCA_018207615.1 Philaenus spumarius | reverse complement strand
TACATGAACTTATGCATTTGTTGACTTCGGTGCTGTATTTCTTAGTGAGATCGTGGTTTAGATTAACAATGTTATTTGTATCAAAGAAATGTGTGATTTTGTTATTATAGACGGTTTTATCCATTATTACAATGGAATTCCATTTATCCGCTTTTGTTATAAGAGCGTTGTTTAGTGCTATTTTATGTTTGATTCCATGGGCGATGTTTTTCTCGTGCTTAAAATTATTATTGCGGGGTCCAAGCTGGCATTTAATCGATTTTTTAAATTTATTGTTAATCAAAATTCTAGCCGTGTTCCTATCGTCATCGTTTTGAATAGACTTAATTGCAGCTTCTGCGTGAATGGCTTCTTGAATTAGGCTGAGTTTGTTATTGTTGTCGAAATTGTACTTTAAACCCTTACTCAATAGGGCCTCCTCTCCACTATCTAGTACAATGTTTGTTTTATTAATAATGCGGGGGTAAACGTGTGGTCTATTATTGGCAGACTTCCAAATGATTTCTGTGTTGAGGCAATGTTATATAATTTCTTCTTATGTAAAGATTTCTTATTTCTTATGATTAAACTTATTTGGTTGTTTATTTTAGCAACTGTAACATCGAGTTGAGACGGGTGGATTATGATGATTAACTCGAGATGTTTTTTGTATAATTTATAATTGAGAATTGTTTTTTTACTATAAAGGGTTTTAATTTCGTTATTTAACCACATAATTTCAGCTTTTTGTTTTGTTGATCTTGCAGCGATAGAATTATTGTTTATTGTCACTTTGATATATTCCATCACCTTACACATACACCATTGAACACAGGTAATTATAACAA
Organism: Philaenus spumarius; assembly: GCA_018207615.1. NCBI lineage: Eukaryota > Metazoa > Arthropoda > Insecta > Hemiptera > Aphrophoridae > Philaenus > Philaenus spumarius. Next base: position 140,333 of record JAGFPH010002437.1, on the reverse strand, counting down.
GGAATATCAAATCATCAAATACATCGCCATAGTTAACGGTTACAAGCCCGATATAATAGACCGATTGATAAATAAAGAAAAAGAGAAATTAAAAAGCCTCAAGACTGTACCATGTACCATAAATAATAAAAGGAAAAAAACATACATATCCATCGAGTACGGCAGGAGACTCGAATACCAACTTAAGAGAGAACTAAAGAAACATGATATAATTCTGTCATATAAAACTTCAAATAAACTGCAAAACTTTTTGAGCCCTAAAAACAGACACAAAATCGACAAAAATAGTCTATCAAAGGTTTATGCACCGACTGTGAAAAGTTTTACATCGGCCAAACTGGACGATCTTTCACCACACGTTTCAAGGAACACTTACCACGACATAGTATAATTGAACAGAGATCCCATTACGCACAGCATCTTATTGACCACGATCATGAATATACCTCCATTGATCATAATTTAGAAATACTACATTTTTGCAAAAAGGGTCGTCTATTATCAGCGCTCGAAGAGTTCGAGATTTACGCCGCAACCAAATGCAAAAAAGAAGATCTGTTAAACGACATAATCAACTATCGGTCGAACGAACTCTATAACTCAGTGATACGACTAAGGGAGGGGGACACGTTCGTGCCAAATTTGAAGTTTTTCTTTAAAATAGTACTCAAGTTATAAAAATAATTTGTAAAGAACACAAAAACAGACGGACAGAGAGAAAACTAGGCATGTCAGACCCATATTTATATGACGTTTTTTGATTGTCTTGACCTAAGGAACAAATACACAAAATATTTCCAGGGAGTTTGTAAACACCAAACAAACACAGAGTATTCTTTGTAAGAATGAAACACTTGAAGCTGTTAGTATAAAGCTAATGCATTACTATTATTTATGAAATTGTTAAATATAAAAACATAAACTGTCAATCTTTTGACGTCAATTTTTAAATGTAAAGATCATAACAAAGTAAATTAATATAACATTTACTAAAGAACAACCACAGAATCAAAGGCAATGAAATACATTTTAAATAAATATCATAATTTACTAATGCGTGCAAACCAATTAATATCGGGTGGCAATATTAATTGTGACATAAGTAACAGTACTGTTTAGACACAGATACAAATATTTTTTTTTAAATAGTTGATTTAAACCAAGAAACACTAAAGTAAAAACTAAATCAACATGTTGTCGAATTACGTTACTTTTATTGTTTCTATATATTAATATGAATAATTACTAATTGGTAACTCTTATTGGAATACATTTAGTTTCATAAAATTATACATTGTAACCTAATTATTATACATCACCGGTTAAATAATCTGACTGATTGGTTTTATCACACTGATATTCATTAATTCTAAAGTAAACAACGTAATTGGACATGCAATTTGTCTAAAGTTAAGAAACGGAAGATTATAATCCAACTTCCAGATGTTTGTAGTTTATTGTGTCAGAGTTGAGCACTGCTAGAAACTTAATTAAAACAATGAAACATTTCGTCATCTACAATATTTGGATTGTAAGGTGAGTTATGTTCATAAGGTACGTTGAAGTACAAGCTAGTTAACTTTGTTTGTGTACATTAATACAACTATTAACATGCGTCTAAGTACGAACATCCTATTTGAATCTTCAGCTTGTAGTGATGTATATTTATTTTTATTTAGTGGAACTAACCACAAAGGTTTTTCAATTGCAAACAATATTAAAAAGAAATAAAATAGATATTTGTTATGTTATACAGTAAAAGAAACAAATACACTTTTATATAAAAATATACATCTTTATAAATTAAAATAAACATTAACTGACATTGATTTACAATGTAAATAATAATGAATGCAGTGCTAGCATTTAAGAAAATTAAATACACTATACGATTATTATCTAATAATTATATTTATTTTAAAATTCCTATTATTTTTTCTATAATGTATATTAAAAAGCTGCCGCATACAACAATGCATTAAATATGTGCCTACAGCCTCTTCCATAAACGAGATTACATAATCCATCTAGAGTCTAGGGAGGATGTTTTTCCATGCAAATAGAAAACGTGTTTACATAGAAACATCAATTTCATAATAAAATTGTATCACACTCATTAAACACCAGTCGAGGCTAGTGTTTATGCACATAGTTCAATTACCTTGAGAGATTTGGATGTTTGAATTAAGTGTAAAAACCAAATTACATACAAATATAACTACAATTTATTTTATGAGAGAAGGTAATGCATTGGCGTTCTCTTCCAATTACCCAAAACAGTTAAAACAAAACAAAATGTGAACAAAATAAAAACTTATAATAGTAACAACAAATAAAGACGATCTTATTTAAGCAAAAATGAAATAAACAACCTTTGAATAAAGCAAGCAAAATGTAAATTAAGTTTAAACACTTTAAATAAAATAAAGAAAAACTACAAAATTATAATACTTATAATAAAACGGTGTTTATAAACAATAAAGATCAAGATTGTAAGGACCTATTGATAGCTTAAATATTTTAAGTATAGAATCTGTTTTTGAAATTTCAGCAGTTGAACTAATTAAGACTGATTCCTGCTCTACCACACTGTTATGTATTTATAGAGCTCCAAATAGTGAATTTAAGAGATTTTTTGAAAAATTGGATGAAATACTTGGCATTTTAGTAAAGAGAAATAAAAAATCACACCTCATTTTTATAGGTGATTTTAATATTGACTTCTTAAATAATAGTAGAGAAAAGGACGAACTCCTTTATCTTTTTAAATCCCATAACCTTTTCCCTCATTTTGATACCCCTACTAGAGTGGCGGCTGGATCTGCAACTTGTATTGATAATATCTTTACAAATATCATACCAGTCAAATGTAAATTGTATGAACCTTGCCTGTCCGACCACAAAGCACTTTCAATTCAGATAAAGATGTTCAAATACAAAGAAATTACTAACCCTATTTTTCGATCTAAAAGGTTATTTAATAAACAGAATATTAAGTATTTTAAATCTATTCTAGAAAATAATAAATTATTACAAATTGGTTTTCCTCTGTCTGACCTAAACAAAAACTTTGACACCTTTATGGAAGAGTTTAGTAGATCATTTGAAGAAGCATTCCCACCCAAACTTGTAAAGATTAGAAATAAATCTACGAGACTTCCTTGGATAACACAAGGTATTAAAATATCATGTGAGAGAAAACGTATGTTGTTTGAGACCCAGCGCACCCTTGGCTGCCCTGCACTTACTGGTTTTTATAAAAAATATTGTAAAATATTGAGGAGAGTCATTCAGGCTGCAAGATGTATGGCGAATGACAGACACATTGAAATGGCTAAAAATAAATCTGGAGCGGTCTGGGAAGTTGTGCGACGGGAAACTGGTGGTATTAATGCCTTATATGATGATAATATTAAGCTTAACAGTGGAGGTTCCGTTATTGAGAACCCAGATGAAATTGTTGACATTTTCAATAAATATTTTGTTGGGATTTCAAATAAATCTTAACCCTAACGTAAATCTAGATAGAATGACTAATGCTCTGAAAAAGAAGAGCAATCCTTTTCCAAATTCTTTGTTTCTTAGTCCTACCACCCCAACGAAGTTCATAAAATTATTAATAAATTAAAGAATACTAAAGCTGTAGGTTGGGATGGTATTCCTACCTTAGTATTAAAAACATCTTCACATATTATTGCAAAACCATTATCCTTTCTAATTAATAAGTCATTTGAACTAGGTGTTTTTCCAGAGAAACTAAAGTATACCCATATCAAACCTATCTTTAAAAAAGGTGATAAGACCGACATTACTAATTACCGCCCTATAGCCCTTATACCAGTAGTGTCTAAAATATTTGAAAAACTAATGATGACTAGAATTCTAAATTTTTTTTGATAAGCATAAAGTTTTAACAGAACATCAGTTTGGTTTTAGAAAAGGGCTTTCTACAGAATCTGCTATGTATGAACTAGTTGAGTCTATAATACGTTCAATTGACAAAAGAGGTCATGTTGCATCTGTGATGTGTGACCTGTCTAAGGCTTTTGACTGTGTTGACCATGTAATTCTTTTAAGTAAATTAAGTTATTATGGCTTACGTGGAGTAGCAAACGATTGGTTTCAGAGTTACTTAGTTAACAGAAGGCAAAGAGTATTATATACAGACTCTCGTAAGTCCTATAATTCGTATTGGCAAATTAATCGGCGAGGGGTTCCCCAGGGCTCAATATTGGGACCTTTACTGTATTTGATCTATGTAAATGATTTACCATATAATGTAGGTGAAACTAAAGCTGTATTATTTGCTGATGATACCACTCTGACAATTTCTGGAGAAAATATTAAAGATTTAGAGAAATCCTTGACATTGGCATTAACAATGGCTGAGGATTGGTTTTCAGTTAATAGTTTAAAATTAAACCCAAGTAAAACACAAATGATTCATTTTGGATCAAAATGTTTAAGAAATAAAATAGTTTTGCCTTATTTAGAAACCATGATTACAAGCACTGACTACTCAAAACTCTTGGGAATCATTATTGATGAGAAATTAAACTGGAAATGTCATATCCATTCTCTTTTAAATAAACTTAACTCTGCTTGCTTCACACTTCGTGCAATCTCAAAAACTTGCAGTTATGCCACAATTAAGACCTTGTATTATGCCTATGTTTACTCACACCTTAGATATGGCGTAGCCATCTGGGGTAATTCTGTAGAGTATTTGAAAAAAATTTATTCCCAGTGTGAATTTGAAAAAAAAAAAAAAAAAAAAAAACATACCTCACTGAGCGGGCATTTTACTCAGTGAGAGAGTACTTGACAAGTAGTCCTTGAGGCTATATAACATTGTTGATTTGTCTGTAATAATGTATTATATTTTTTGTATATCTTGAATATTTTTTTTTTTATATCTTGCATATTTATTGTTCTAACTTCTTTAAACTATTTTATTTATTAAAATATTAAAGTATTATGTGTATATGTATTCTAAGAGTAGGACAACTCACATGTATACTTCAGCTTTGCTGAACTTTGTATGCCGTAAATGAGGCTAATAAATCTAATCTAATCTAATCTAAGAAAAATATAAAACTAATTTACTATTCAATAAAGTAATGCTTTCACGCTCCACTTATCCAAGAATCTCGCAAAGAATCAGAACACTCAAAACTATTCAAACTAACTCTGCAAAAAAACATTTCAAATCTTTTTTTTTAATAGGTTAATCATTATTAGTGCTTTCAGTAACTTCAGTATATTGGGTATAGTGAATATAACAGTACGTTTACTTGGAATTTATAATAGAGTTAATACTCGTCTCGAGTCATAATAGTTTATATTACCTTAAAACAAACTAAGGCAAGTACTTTTTTGTTAGAGAAGCGAGCTACACCGCGAGTAATTATGCAAGAGTAGAAAATAAAGATAGTTTTAACTAAAGGTATCCCTGGTTTTGGTAAAACTAAAATATAATATATCGGGTAAATTTTACACATTAATTATACATTGTTAATTCATTAAATCTATTGTTACATTAGGAAGGTGAAATTATGACCTAGTTTAGGCTAATTATTCATACGTTATTACGGTAATTATATAAATTAAATTACTATGACAGTAATTTAAACTTACATGCTAATAAGGTCAATACCATGAATTAAAAGGGTTTGAATATCATTTGCTTCAGATTTGTGTTTGTTTTAGATTGTTAGCTGTACTATTATTGTGTCGGTTGCAGCTAGATAACGATCTAGTCCAGTAGAGAATCTATTATAAAAACTTGACTCACGTCAACTGATAGCATTTACCAAACAAACTCATATTGAAAATACATATTTGTTTTTTTAGATATAAAAATACTAATTAGTTATTTCAAAATAAAGTTTTTTTTTAATTTAAGTTAATAATCACTGTGTTGAAAACGTAAAAAAAGTCTAACAAACTTGTTTTTATGTTAACTCAAAATTTTGTAGTGAATTATTTTATCGTTAGATTACATCCACTTACAGTATGTTATTCTATTTAAAACCATAAATGTTATGCCACAGTTGATGACATCAGCGTAGTGACATGGAACGGAACCTATGCTAGGAGATGTCATATCCGACAATATTTTTTCGATTTTCTTAATAACATAACATAGTACTATATCTCGGGTTTTACATGGTACAAAGTAACTAAATTATACAAATAAAACTAAAACACTGTTTTCTCTAAAAACAGTCTTAAGCTTATCGTATATATAATTTCGCATTTGATTAGATAAAATCCCGTTTATATATGGTCATTATTGTATTGGAATATAAATATTTAAATAAGATATTTTATGTAAATACACAGTATAATTTATTCGTTAGTTAATGAATCTAATGCACTGTGTTACAAAATAATTACCGGTCACTCTAATATTTATAAAAATCAAACTAAATACTGCAGTAAAAATTAAGAAAAAGTAAGAAAGTAATAACTACTCAAAAACTACAAACTTTGAATTAAAATTTCGATCAAATAAATAATAATAATATTAGAATCAATTTTCGAACCAACTACATTGTAAAGACATGGAGCTTCAAATGTACAGACATTTTGGTAAAAAGTAAGATTAGAATAACTTGTGGGCGCTACATGATTTTTTGTTAAATTGTTAGAATTGTTAATTGCTGTTTGTAAATTGTTATATTTATTAAAATGTTTTGTATGGTAAAAAAATATCCATTACAGGGACAATTAATATTCGTTATGAATCATATTATGCACAAGTTTCTCTCTAAATGTATCAAAGTTTTAACTCAAATTTGTATTTTAAATTTACAATCTATTTTCACTTGCACACAGATGACAAATGACTAATCCCAATAAAGTTTCTAATGTATTTCTCTGCTAAACCCAGACTGAATAAATCACAAATATAGGAACGTGACCAACACATACCGTCAGGGATTAACTTTATACTACATTGTATGCATTTATATAAGTCACGTGCTTTATTTCGGGATTAAATGTTCAAACTATCTGGAAATACAACCAAACACGTAACTAGCTGTACACAAAGTTGACCGTGTAACGTTGTCTGAAATTACATTAGTTTACAAAGTGGTAAGAGTTCAAGTAATTAATTTCACATAACTTTGAGTTACTTTTACGTATTGTGCTGTGACAATTAACAATGGCTTGTAGAGATGAGACAAACGTAAATTCTTCACTAACGGTTATAGGAATTATCGGTACCAACGAATTAATAGTTATTTCAAAGTTTATAACTGAAGTTTAAATAATTTATAATAATCCAATCTAGGTTAACTTAAAATGCTGACCAAATTATAATAAAGGTTAAAAACAATCATCCCACTCCTAAACTATATGCTAACCTTAAAATTATAGATAGAAATTATTTTAAATTATAAACTATCCTTCAGTAGAAATTTCACTCATAAATATACGCGATTAATATCGATGTTCATTCAACATTACTTTGTACTTACTGTAGTGTTCATTATGTATTTAAGTTTTACATTTTTGAAGTACAACGAAGGTGAACCGTAATTACTAAAAGCATGAGTATCACTCATTTTGTTACTTATTTAATTACTAGTTATTTCAAATGTTAGTACTTTAATAGTACTTATATGATGGATAAATTGGAGCACTTTTATGAATTAATGCCAATAAAATATATATATTTCAAACCAATAAAGTACAGGTAAAGTTATCACTATATTAACAAAATAGCAATTGAGGTGGCAGAATGTATTATTATCGGAAAACAAAATATTATTATTAATATAAAAGAACAATCAGAAGTCATTATATTGACAGCTTGTTTATCAGAGCCAAAATATGAGTGTAAAAACCTTTGTGACTATACATAAAACCACATGTTACCTTGTTTTTTTTTTTTTTATTTTTTTTATAAATAAAATGAATGGAACTATACATTAAGGACGTAGAGACAGAACAATCGTAAATTCCAGCAGCCATTGTGTACAGCAGGTGCAGCTAAGTTACAAGTAAAATTTATTTATCAGAAGAAAACTATTCTAGGTTACATTTAATAAATTAACAAGAATATTGGGAAATTTAGCCATTTTTGTTTTCTTAGCTTATTTAAAATGTCAGACATTTTTTAGCTTATCGCACGTCGTTTGAATATAAGCAGTTATTATATAGCCAGTAAGTAAGCTCATAGTATTTACATTAGCAAATAGTTTTCAGTCTAGCAGATTCAAGTAAATATACACTGGGGTTTGATCACTGTATGTCCATTTGTTACCTGTAACATAAAAAAAAAAAATAATATATATTTAGTTTCTGAATTGTGTAGCTTATATTGGTTTGTATAAAAGTCTATATAAAACGTTAAATTAAACTATTTTACTTTACATATCTACACGTTTATTCTGTACATGTATATCCACAAAAGATGAGAAATAAATCCGCAACATGAAAGATTTTGTAATGAAAATAGAAACTTAAGAGAAGAGAAAGAATTATTTTCTTTAAAAAATCCCACAATTTTCTGACCAAATATCATAAACTTTATGTGGTTTCATTTAAATGAGAAGCTGTAAGAATTCAAATGCACAGATTTTGCAATAATATCCTAATAAAATCAACCAAGTACATATTCTGTGTATATTTAAATTAATTTTAATATTTTTAAAGTACCCTCTTTAGTGTTGGTAGTAGTTCAGTGTTCATTCAAGTGAAACGTAGATTTTTTAAACACCTTACTTCTTAATAATTGTTTCGTTTGAACGAAGTTATTGACACTATGAGCTGGAGAAATCAAAAGAAATGGTTTTAAAGAAGAACAATTACCACCGCGTTTTTTGATGAGGTATTGCTCGTATTTATTTTCCTTTCTGATAAAAAATGTTACCTTGGAGCTTGGGACTGGTGCTGCTGTTATTTATAAACTCTGTTCCTAAAATGAAATATTAGGTGTAACGAAGTAATTGAGTTTTTAAAATTAGTTTTTGTTGACTGCTCATTATACATAATTGTAACACATTACATGACCTAAGTTAGGGGGTTTTCTATACTATTCTTAAGACATCACAACTGCAACGTATGGATGACTGGCTCCAAATGAGGAAGAACCTTGGATTTTTCTATATGATAGTGCTGACGAAACAGACTTAGTTTTTAAATACTAATGGAGAAGGTTTTTACACTAACATAAAGCTACGAACCAGCCAAATAAATACACTTTAAATAATATCAAGTTTATTCTATTTTGAAGTGCCTGCTAGATATAGTTTTATTTAAATTGTTAAATCGAAGCCTGAATATATCGTTCAACATGCAAGACTATACGAGTTTTATCAACAACAAAAAAACTATAATCAAGCAAAGTAAACAGATTATAGTAAGAACTTATTATGTATTCACGATATTCAAATAAAAACTCTAATTACGGTAAATGACACGTAAACTATTTTGCAATATAAAATTATGATGCAATCATGATTTTGAAATAGTAAATACGAAGCTATAATATTGAAGTGACTGTAAACTACTTAACTCTGTAACAGTGTTGTGTTTTCTTTACAATAAACATTACAATGAAAACTGTTGCACTTGCTTTAGTTTGAATGTGATTATCAACTTAATGTTTTACAATTGAAAATGTTGTATTTAACTTAATCAAAACAGTTTAGCAAATTAATTTAAATTTAACTTTTAATTTAATCAGGTAAAACTTGAACATTTTACAGTAAATTAAATGAGCGTAAGGAAAACTGTGCTCCACTTGGTTAATCCATAAAACTTTTTTTAAATGTGTACTTACATAGTGAGTATAATAAGTATTTATACTTAATCAAAGCACAGCTGTTGAGAAAATATTAACCAAACAATTCTACATTGTGTTGTTATGTAGGGTAACATTTGGAAACTAATTTGGAAGTGGCGGCAATATTATTTACGCTTAAAATATTTTCAAACAGATTTATAAAATTGGGTGTCGATTGATATAGTTTAGATACTATATTTTTCAATGTCTCAGGTAGCCTTTGATGTACAGGAAATGCATCCTCAGTTAATAGCCTTACTGTTAACTTAAAAAAAAATGTAAAACCAACATTGTTAATTAATTCGCATTACCATTCTGAAAAGCCAACAATTCCATTTTGGTCCACACTTGTCACTACGTTCAGAAGCACGAAGAAGTTGTATTAAATACACTTAGAACTGCATAGTTCTTGCGCATGTGCAGCAAAACTTATTTGAAACCAACTCGAACAGAGTTTACTTCAGAGAAATGGAACCATATTTGTATTGTAAAACGTATTGTAAATAGTCGTAGTGTAAATAAATATTGTTAACGTAATGTATGTTTTAGTGACTGTATTTTTTTAAGGATGACCATTCCAACATTATTTCAACCTGCATTTGTTTTTTCTTTCCCCATTATATCGATCCTGTGTTAAGTGTTATTTTTTTTATTTTTATTACTATACCTCATTTAGTAAATTTTTTGGTAAATTAATGTGCTAAATCACTTTTTATTAAATTTGTCAATACATTTTTATAATTAAGCGTAATAAAGGGTACTTTTTAATGAGGCTATTTAAATGTAAGTTTTAAGACATATATCAATTTGAATTTTTATTTCAAAAGTCTTATAAATTTATATTTTACTGTTTAAGTTAGTAAATTTTGTAAGTTTTTGTTTTCCTTGTAGTAACAAACCAGTACCTTACTGCTAGTAAATAACTAAATGTAATGAGCTTGACTTGTGAGAAAGTAACTTAGATAAAATAAAACCTGAACACAAAATATCACAATAAATACGTTTACTAACCTCAAAAGCGTTTCAACGACAATGTCGCCATTCTCAGTGATGAACGGGCTACAGTAACCAAACTATAACTGATCTAACAGTGTGACAACGCACCGTATAATTACTACTAGTAATTAACTATTTAAATTTGTAAATGGTATCTACAAGATATTTAGTTATGCTGACGGTGTCAATAGAATTAAAAAAACACACACTTCAGCAGTATTCAATAATATAATAATATTATAATACAGACTAAGAGCTCCGCACCTAATCGCTTGTTTCACCGACCCCGCGGAAACTTATAACGAAGCCAACGCAAACAGGTTATTGTATACTCAATTTTGATGTTTTCACGGAAATAACGACTGAGCAGTGACCTATACATAGCTAATGTAAGACAGAGATCGAAATAGGCTACACTAACCCCAATAATTCGAATTGCTGTTTGCGTTGTAATTTCACCGTTAATATTAAATAATAAATAATCAACCTTATACAAAAATGCAGTTGACTTATAATACAGTAAGACTTTTGTTTGTTTTTACCTAAACTAAAAACATTTTAGTTGTGAAGAATTTATTTCTGAATCTAAGAAAATTTATTTTTAATTATTGGTATTGGTCGGGTATACTCGTATATCAATCTCTGACTTACAATAGTATATATAAGTCACCGCTCGTTCACATTTCCGAGAAAATATCAGAGTATGCAATATTATGTTTGAATTGGCTTAGCTATTGGTTCGATTGGAGTCGGTGAGCGCAGCAAGCAGGGCCGGTGCCACTAGTGATATATAAATCATACTAGCTGACCCGTACGGCGTTGCCCTTGGTAGTTTTGAAGAAATCGTGATTTATTAACTTTGATCCCCCAAACCCCCTAAAATTTCGAATTTTTTACAACCATTTCTTAGAGAGCGCCTAAGGCCCTAGAGGAAGCTACATAACAAATTTCCATCCAATCTGTTCGGTAATTTTTGAGAAATCGTGATTTAGTAATTTTTACCCTCCAAACCCCCCTAAAATTTTCAATTTTTAAAACCCTTTTTTAGTGAACACTTATGGCCCTAGAGGAAGCTACATACCAAATTTCATTCTAATCCTTTCGATAGTTTTGAAGAAATCGTGATTTAATAACTTTGATCCCCCAAACCCCCCTAAAATTTTGAATTTTTTCAAACCCTTTCTAAGTAAGCACCTATGGCCCTAGAGGAAGCTACATACTAAATTTCATTCCAATCCGTTCGATAGTTTTGATGAAATCGTTTTTTAATAACTATGATCCCCCCCCCCCTAAAATTTCGAGTTTTTTCAAACCCTTACTTAGTGAGCACCTATGGCCCTAGTGGAAGCTACATACCAAATTTCATTTCAATCCATTCGGTAGTTTTTGAGAAATCGTGATGAGTGTTTGAGTGGTATTTCGCTTTTATATAAAGATTAAAGGGTTCCGTTCACTGCTTACCAACCCAAAAATTAAAACTGATTATTGTATACTATTCAGTCGTTCTGCTAACACATGAAAAAACGCCTCAAAAACGCAAAGAATAACTGAAAAAACGTCAATATCAGGCGTAATTTGAGGATGATCAAAAACGCATTGAAAACGCAAGGAAAAATGCAAAAACGCCTATTTCTGGCGTAATTTTGGGAGAATCTCAAAAAAATTTTAACAGACATTTAGGCCTTAGAAGAACCTAAGTACCCAATTTCAACATTTTCTGCCAATTAGTTCTCGAAAAAGCTGAGAAAACGCAAAAAATCGCTAGAAAAACGCGAATATTGGGCGTATCTTTGGGATGTTTTCAAAATCGGTTCTTAGTGCGCGTCTAAAGGTCCAACTGAACATGCATGCCAAATTTGAACTCATTTGGTTCAGTATATTTTTAGTTCTGCTGATGAATGAATGAATGTATGAATGAATGAATGAATGAATGAATCAGTGCCATTTCGCTTTTATATAGATAGATTTACACTTCCTTTTAAACAAAGTTTGCTTTTCTAAATCTTTTTTTTATTTAAGCGTTATGTATTTAAGTTAATATAAAACTATCATGAAAGTCATACTGATATCAAAACTCTGGCCTTTGATAAATTCGATACTGAGCTGTTATTTCTAAAAGAAATTAAGTTCTGTATTATACTTTTGGTAAAAAATGTAAAATAAGTTTACAAAACAATTAAAATTGTTTACTTCCCATAGAATCGACAAGAGAGTACAATTACTTATGTTTGATATGCGTTATATTGGTTTTACATTAGTCGCAGTTGGAGACACTGTAGTCTGCATTGAAACCACTTAAAAAATATTCAGATAATGACCTCTTGTATAAGGTAGCTTGTAGTTTGAACAATTCTTCGGCCGTTGAGAAGGGTAAACCATTTTTTGTATAATTCAGTAAATGCACTTTCATCAAAAATCAAAAAGCCTTACATGATATTCTTGAATTGTAAACAAATTTAAATATGTACAGTTAGTTTTTAAAAATTATAAAAAAAATAATAGCAGTAATAAAGAACCCTCACGTAAGAGAGGAATCTGTTAAAGTTTATGCAAAGTGTACATTTTTTAATATCCAGAGTAAAAATTTGAACTTGAAAATTGACAACTATAATGTTGAAGTGACTTTTACAACTTGAAGTGACGTGATACATCTTTGTTGAACTCTGAACGCTTCATTAATTAACGAGCCCTAACTGATACACTTGAAGTAAGCAACGTGAGCTTACATTAGGTGAATACAATTTGTTGCAGCATATTAATGCAACTTTGTTAAATTCTGTTTTTTAATTTTATATAAGCTAAGTATACCAATATGGCGTAGTGAGTTATTTTGGCATTGCAATCCGTACATGTTAAATGTGGATAAAACTTTAAAAGATTTTACAAGATTTGTCTGCACTATGAAGACTGGTACAAAGACCGCCATTGACGCGTGTTTACAATTACAGTTGGAAAATTCTGCACTAGATTGCGTTACTGTTATTCACGAGTTATATATTTAGAAAATACAGTAGGCCTATAACAAACCTTTCAATTAAATAACATGAACATATTAAAATTATGATTTTCATGTGAAACCAAATAAATTATAATACTTTTTTTGTGAATATATGAATACACTTTTGAAACATACTCTACTTAAACCCTGATTTGAAATTATAATGTATTGATTATTTCGAACGAACCTTTAATTCCAAGAATCTACTGACGCCAATCAGATTCGTAGAAATTCTCAGAAGCATTTTATTATCAGAACTTGTAACGGTCCCTGGTTTAATATTTACCAGGAACGGTATAAATAATACTAAATGTAAGTAACATGAACAACATTGTATTACATTAAGCACAAATTTTATAACATTTTAAATACTTTTAAACCCCCATTAGTGTAAGATATGTTTTATTAAATTTAATTAAATGCATAATTTTCCAAAAGAAGTTAAATTGTTGTTTAAATTAAAGGAAATACCTAGTCTGAATTAAGTTAAAGTGTATAAGTGAGTTATTATTAAAAAGAGAAACAATTAACTGTTGAAATAATTGTCTAATCCCGCTATTCCTTCCAGTGTGATAGAAGGTGATGCCATCTATATAGTTAAAGCCGTAAGGAAAAAACATTTGGACAGTTCGTCTGAAACTTCTACTGAGCCGATTTACATGCGGATTTTACCAAAACAAAGGTTTTCGGTCCTATATTAGCAGGTTTTATTCGTAATTTGAAAATATTTACGTTAAATTGGTCAAAAATGAAAAATAGATTTTTCTTATGGAGATTTAACATGGGAGAAAAACTCAACTTTTTCAATCCATTGGACAGTTCGTCTGAGACTTCCACTGGGCCGATTTAAATCTGGGTTATACCAAAACAAAGGTTTTTGGTCAAATATTAGCAGGTTTTATTTGTATTTTGAAAATATTTACGTTAAATGGGTCAAAAATGAAAAATAATCTTTTTTTATAGATATTTAACATGGGGGGAAAGTAAACTTTTACAATCTTTAGGACAGTTCGTCTGAGACTTTCGCTGGCCGTTTCGATTTACATTCAGTTTACACCAAATAAAAGCAAAACTTTTTTATATTTACAGGTTTTATTTACTTTTACGTCATCTTAATATCTTAAATGTAAAATAAACGGTATCAGTTAACTGACACAAACTTTCTCCCAACTTACTGTAATCAAAATAATATTGTTTTTAATCATTTTTACTAATTTTTAGAACAAAACAAAAAAATAATATTCTACCTACGTCAATCGTATAAAAAAACTATTGTCCCAGGCGGGATTCGATCGCGCGACCTTTGAATTACTGGCCGTGCTCGCTACCGTGGTGCTACCCTGAGCGGCCGCTGCCGCGATGCTAGATTGACAACACAAACTTGTTTATTTTTAAACATTTCCCCATAGTTATAAAACGCCGAAGTTTTGATAAAAGCGGGTGGTGTCATTTTGTTTGGCATCTTAAGCACTATAAATACTGAAAAATTTGATCAAAATCGTTAGAGCCGTTTTTGAGAAATTTGCATTTATGTCGTTTTTTATGGGTTTTTAGGAGTAAATTACCCTTAAAATTTAAAAATTCCAAAAAATGAAAAAAACGCCTGGAGATATTATGGTTTAGTACCTACATACCAAATTCATGAAAATTGGACCAATAGTGTCCTCTCTGGTCGTGTATACATACAGACAGACTGACAGACAGACACCACTCTAAAAACACTTTTTTGGGCTCAGGGAGCACCAAAACAAAAAATTCCACTAAAAATATTTTTGAGTTCAGGGAGCACCAACAAAGATAATTGCACTAAACAATTTTTTGGGGTTCTGGGAGCACCAAAACGATAATTCAACTGAAAATTCAAATTCGAACATTTTTACAAAAACAATACTTTCTCCATATACTACGTATAGGGTGGAGAAAGTAAAATCATCATTTCCAAACCTTTGCAATGATTTAATTTTACAGTTCCTCAATCAGCTGATTGTAAAGAAACAATGTATTATGTCTAACAATAGAAGAAGAGCAAACGCTTATATAATATAACAGCTGATTTCATCTATCATCTGTACAAAACCTAGCGTAGATTGTATTTTGGGGTTATGTTAACAATTAAAATTCATCAATAATATAATTATTCTTCTGAAGTTGATTTTTTAAAATATGAGTTATCAAATTAAGGTGGGCTATAAAACGTTATAAGATTAGGTTTGAGGTTATAAAGTGAATATAAATACAGCCTTTTATCAACAATGAATTTATTAATTTATACAAATTTATGGGAGATAACCCATTATTTTAACTTCGGAAACATACGTACATCTTCGTATAACATATAAATATATATTCGCGTATTAATTCCGTTATTATAATATTAATAACTTCTAAATCATTTGATAACCAATATGAAATAAAAACCAATTAAAAGATAACATTTGTATCTTTATATTGATATATAATTAAGGCCTACATAAATACAACACTTTACAAATAGGCCTACAGTTTTAAATTGCAATATTTTCCGTGGTAGTTGGCAACTGTATTATTTATGCAAGGTAATTGTTTTTTCTCCTTTCTTTATTATCTGTATTGATATCCCAAAAAATTATATCATGTGTATAAAATATTAGTTAAATTCACTGATTGTCGAATCCATTTTTCTTCTTTAACTTTGCTACAAGAAAATAATTGGAAGGAAATAGCATTTAAAAAAATACATTTTATACATGTTTTGTACCATCTGTCTAGCGCTCCACTCACCACGAATGGAGCTGTATCCGCCGAGTATCGACGGGCAACAACTATCTATATGTTTTAAGTTAGGCCTAGACTAAACCAAAATAAATAAATAATGTTTATTGTTGATTCAGTAATCAGCTGAAGTCTCTAATATTTTCATTAACAGTTTACTTTAAATTGTAAATGAATTATTAGTATTTCTAATTTTTAGGTTAGGTTTTTAATAAAGTGTAGACCTGAGCCTTGCTGACTACACAACTAGTTCCAATGGCGCACACCGGGTTCCAACAAAGAGTTGGAGGTGGGGTACTAACTCTCTACTGGATGTTTTTAGATTTTAGATTTTTAAAAGAAATTATTGACTATTTCTAGCTTAGTTTTCTAGAATAATTAAATAATTTATCTTCCATCTATTTTTATTGAATGCGTTATTTATTTATATTCTCCTTGTAGATAAATGTTTAATTAACTTAGTTTCTGATGGAGATATGCATTCAATTTCAACTCTCAGATAGAGAATGTGACAGTTAGGCTTCCTTCTTCCACAGCCTACACAACACTTTACAGTGTTTTAATTTGTTTTGCTATTTTACTATCCTTAGGATATTATATTTCCAATCAAAATTGTGGAAGCAGGATTCAAGTCTTCATGGACTACTTACATTTTTCTACTTTCTTTATTCATTAATTTGATTGATAATTTATTCTTCTACGCACCTTTCAACATTACTCGTTTATTAGAAATGCATTTTACAATTTAAACTTTGTTCATAATCTGATAAATATATACACTTTGAAATTACTTTGTTCGTGCCAAAAATTCTCTATAAATTTATAATCTTGTTTGATAATTTATGAGATAAGTTGTTAGTATGCTATATTTGTATGGGAGAAGTTGGAGGATGAAATGTTATTTAGTAGTACAGTTTAAAGTATAAATAATACATATGTATACATCTAAACAAGTATTTTGTTTTTGAAAAAAAAAATTATTTTAATGTAGTCACATATCATTGCATTTAAACTACGAATACAAATTGTATAAAACTAATTGAATGCGTTTTAACTGTGTCTTGTATCCAAACAAACTAACGTAATTAATAATGTATACATTAGCCCTAACTTATTTATATTAGCATTTATTAAAGTGCAGTAGTTTCATAAGTTTAGATTAAATATTAAATTAAATAGATTTAAATTTAATTAATATTCAATGCAGTGCAACGCATTTTTCATATAAGTAAGGTCGTTTTAAGTAGGTGTATACAAGTCAAATTTTATTTAAAACCTCATTTAAAAATACTAACTAACAGTTTCTATAAATTATCATACATGTTTCAGAATGTTTTTTATTTGTTATTCACATAGCTGTTCATGTTTAAGTAACATATTCACTATGCATTTTCATATTACGGGATTATATCAACCTCGAGAGTCTAGGGTGGTTTCCTTGCAAACAGAAAACATGTTTACTCAGAACGATCAATTTGTGATTGTAAATAGATATTATGTAGAAAACGCTATATCGAGACGGATGTTTATTGAACACACTGCACCTGCCTTTAGAAATATTTTGATAGTATTGTTGGAAACAATGTGTCAGAAAAATAAAGCTGAAATGCAATGCATTTTTTATAGCTTAAGGTACGACAAGAGTCATTCTTTTCTGCAGACAATACAAATGTACACAAATAAAAACTAAATAAAAACTAACAATGATAATAATATATATGACAGATAATCAATAATTTAACAGTTTTAAAATACAACTAACACATCATAAACCATGTTTAAACATTTCGTGCTAAGTTAAAATTAATAACTACAATAGAAATAAAATAAGAGTTACAAACAAAAATTATTTAAATAAGTATCAAAGCGACTTTTATTTAGATTTTTAACGGCCATTTATTTGATTACATGAACAAAAACAAGAATGATGGAACAATTTATAATTATTTTATAAATGTAGAAAATTATTATTAAAATTAGTTATTTATGGTTTGAATAATGATACAATCTTAAAAGTATGAACTTAATACGGATTTCCAAAATAGTACCTTTAAAACAAAATTTATTTAAATATTATTAACAATTTTATTTTTAATAAGAGTGATCTTTATTACCAACATGTATTTACTAATTACAATTTATTTTCTAAATCCAAACTTAATATAATATATTAGAGTAATTCGTTAACGTATCTAGCAGCTGTTATCATTACCCACAAGGGATCGTAAACTACGTGGTTTGGTACAGTGCCATGCATTATCTGTGTTTATGTATTTAGGACGAGCGTTGTGTGTAATCTGTGAGGGGATAATATAACTAAAGTGCAGCTAGTTACCTGAAAGTACATAGCTACGACTTGTATAGGCATTATATGAGCTAAGAATTATGCATTATAATTCCAATAATCTTAGTGCATTAATAAATTATACTTGCAGGAATTTTCATAAAAAATATGAGTTATTGCAATGGCTGTTATGGAGAGACTTAAGAGCAGGAGTGGTCAATGAGGATCAGTCATTGTTCCCAGAACAAGTTTTGGGTTGTCATTAAAAATGATATATATATGTATATATGTGTTCGCACTATAATGGCAAAATTTTATCTCCAATTTGGTCAAATGTTTTTACACATTATGATGGTTTTCTAAGTCGCTCGGACGAGTTCGTTAGCATAAAATAATCCAAAAAGCGGATACTATTTCTAAAAGAAGTACGTTTTTATAGATTGATCGTACTATAAATACAATTTACGGGTTTTATCTAAAATAATATAGGAGATTATTCTGCAAATTTTGTTTTAAACCATGTTATATCCGGTGTGGTTCCCCAAAATCGTAAAATACCATAAAATTACCCGGTTCAAATAAATGTAGGTGTTTTAACGTGGAAGCAGACTCTGACTCGAGGTTGCAGACCGAGATGCCGAGCGAAGCGAAGAGGTCTATAATCCGAGGCCTCAAGGATGTACCACTTTACGTTGAATAAAGTATGGAAGCTACCAGGCCCTAACAGAGGTTTAACTGGCAAAGTGGTACATGCCAGAATTTAAACGGCAATAATATAAACTTACTATTTTGCTTTCTGAAAATTGAAGAACACTTACAAACAAGAACACGCAAATCAACAAGGAAATTTGCATACACAAAATATCTGCTGTAGGTTAACACATAAATAACAAAACTTTAAATTCACTGAATAGCAAAATCTCAATTGCCACTATTTAATAAATAGTCGTTGGACTAATAATTCATACATGACTAATAAAGACATCTTACAATTAACAATTGACATTTATGGAATATCACTATTCAGTTTATGTTTATTTAATTTATATTTTTTTGGTGCACCTTATAAATGAGTCAGAATTTGCTGACTCGTATTAAAATATTAACTTTAAAAGTTATGTAATGAAAGAAAATTTATTTAATTTGACTAAGAAAAGAATTTCTAAATAATGTCTGTGGGAGACAGAAAAGCCGAAAATTTATTGCATGCTACGCCACTCCAAAAAAAAAATATATAATATTTTTGGTTAACTTTTTTTATAAGTTTGTATATCTTACCTAGATTCATGTATACAGAGTTATGTATAAGTAAACAAAATACAGAATGTATAACTCGACAATCACCTCAAGTCACATATACATGTCTATTGACCAAGACAAACACACTTTAGTTCTTAAAAGAGTTACTTGCACTGAGACACATGAAGTAGATACTTGAAATAGACTGTCCTACTTGAAATTGCAGAGCTACTTGCAGTAACTGTCCTGGTTGAAATCGGATGATTGCCTTTGGATACTGTCCTACTTGAAGCTAGTTACTTGTAATTAAATACTTGAACTAGACTTGAATGCTAGGAGATATACTTGGATATATACTCAAACCCAGAAGTTCATCTGTTTAAAAAAATATATTTGCTTTAGGTTATGCCGTTAATTATTTATCTTTTACAAAAGCTTAAAGTGATTGTACATTTTGTTAAGCATAAGGTATAAGGCAAGTTTTAGGCTTGGCCGCCATTTTCTCTTTCTATGCCACATTGTATGCTAAGTTTTGATCTTAGTAATATTTTTATGAAATTCAAGCTTTAATATAAGAAATAAATCTTTGTGTTTAATATAATAATCTTTTACACACAAATATAATTCAAGTTAATTTATACGTTTCTTCACTACTTGTCCAAATTAATAATTAAGTTTAAACTACAAATACACTTTATGATAGTGTAGGACAAAAGTTAATCTTAAGTAAAAAATATTATACTTGGAAATTAAACAAATTTTACTAGCCAAAACGTATTAATTTATTTACATAAAACAATATACTTTCATGGGTGATCTTCAATTAGATAGAAAAGCAAAAACTAGTCTAAACCAATGTACATATTTTCACCAACCTGGGTAAGTGCACGTGTAAAGCTTTGGCGAACGAGATCGCGTAAGTATTATTATCGCGGACATTTATTTTGCTACTTTGGAACATTTGAACGGTTTGTTGACACTGGATATTCAAAAATCCCAATTCTTTGCAGATCCAGTTTTCAGTTTTAGAGATGTAACAGACTTGTTCCCTCTCTCAATGCTGAGCTGTCTCTGTTAAGGTCGTTTATATTTCAGCGATCAACCTCGTTATCTGATGAGCTGTCCTGTGTATGGACATTTTGAGTAAACTAATGTTGGACTTTATACATTATTGTTGTATTGGCTAGGGACAGTATAATTGTATGAAATTAAAATAGTCGGAAACAGCTATAAACGCTACTAGGAGGAGGAACAAACTAACCAAGGGAGTTATTTCGCTGTGGGCGGGACGAAGCAGCGTGAAAGCCGGGGCTGTAGGATGAGATGCAAACAAATTATACTAATATATTTCGTACTCAGTCAGATTTTCAGCGTCTTAGGGAGTTTACCAACTTCCCAAATAGTTGGTTGAAATCTAAGATTCATTCACATCACGTCAGCTGATCAGCTGCATGGTCAAAATATATTTGCTAATTGTGTAATTGTAGCTTTCTCTAACTTATGGTTGTTCTAAATTGACGAAAACAAAACTCTGTATTCATTTTAAAAGAATTTCAATTAAAGTTTATCTTTTTGTACACTATTTTTTGTTACTTATAAGAAACATTATGAAATATCAATACCTGCACTTTCTATTTAGTCATATCTCTACCTTCTTACTCTAAAATATGTAAACGAATAAAAAAAGTATTATACATTTCTATATAATAAAGATGAGGTCATATTCAAACGAAAATTGTATTAATTTAAATTAAAATAGAAACAAATAGATGAAATTTTTAAATAACAATTAATTATTGTTTAGTGAAGGAATACTTTGTAGCTCTCAAAGAGAATTACCTTTTAAAGAATGTTATTTTATGTACATATATATAAGACTCTAATTAATTTATCGTCTATCCCCTTACAGAATATAGTATGCACTGTACCATGAATAAATTATTGTGTAGGTAAATGTACTGTTAAGTTACAAGACAAGACAGTTGGCATTATTGACAAGCTAGCATGTAGAGTTGTCTTGTGTCACGTTAGAGTTAAATCAGAGACGTGTACTAGTTTGGGGTAGTGACATGTTGCTATCCTGCGTTGTATGCGTAATATATTTATAGCAACTACCTAAATGTTTAATATAAATTAATAATTTTAAATTAGGGTTTGTAAATAATTTAACGTATGTGTAAAATCAGAGTATTTAAATGCAGTACTACTTGTTTTAACGATGCCAATTCGAATACACAATTAATAATGATTATAATTTTAATTTGGGTTAATTATAAATGTTGATCATGCCTAAATACTGTTTAAAACAATTGAGATGTCAAGATGCAAATCGGATAGTTGCCTCTTTGACTCATGTCCCAATTGTATCATGTGCCTGCAGCAGTACGACATGTGATATCAAAATGTAGATATTAACTACAAGTTATACACTGAACTAATCAGCTATACAATCAAAATAACTTTGGGAATAAAGTAAATAATATAAAATTAAACCTTTGGTAGATTCTTCCTTCAATACAATTCTGAACATTTCTTAGAACCATGTATTTTTTTTAACGTCCTGCTGTTTTGACTTTACGGCTAATGAAGACTACAGTTTTACGTGGAATCCGAACCACAGCCAATGATGTTTGTTAAGAAACCATTTACAAAATTATTCGGGGTCAATGGGAATTGAACCCGGAACTTTTCCATTGATGGTTGCCATGCCGAATGATAAAGCTTTCAGGCCTTAACAACCACGGCCATCGTGGCTCTTAGAACTATTTAAAGAAATGGAAGTAAATGAGTAAGATAGGTTACTTAGCTTAGCTGTGGAAAACCTTTTCACTAATTCCCTCCTAAAAATTGGTTTAGTCAGGAAATAAATATCAAAGAGATTACATAATATAATAGATATCCTTAACTTTTGGACCGAATGTAACCGTTTTTATGTAAATAGTGTCGTACATGTCATACTCATGAGGATGTCATTATGATCAGTAAGTCCCAATAAGTATTTTTTACTTATACTTACTGGACAAATTAGAATAAAAGTAATATTGATTCTTCCGAATTCAACCGAAATTATAGTTGAGATGCGTGATGACGCATTTGTTATAAACATGGACTCATAATGATATTAAACTGAACCAGATTTTTAAATTGTTTAAAAATACTTCTGGTTCCATCTCTCTTACCATAAAAAACTAAGTTAATATTACACTTCTATTTTAAGAGGAGTGTATTAAACGAATTAATTATCGTTTTAAGAAGTCGGGTTACAGAAAAGAGACACCGCTGACGCTGACCTTTTTGACTAACCATTCCAACTCTGTCAAAGAATAGAGAATTCCTTACTAGACAGAGGGAATATTCCTTGCTTTGGTACAAAACCCTAATCCTTAAACTAAATCGAATTAGAGATGATATAACAATCAACGGTTACAAACAATAAATAATTTCAAATTGTAAACTTCAAATTTCTAAAAAAAAGTCAAAACACTATTAGACAACATGGTATCCAAACAAATCACATAAATGAATCTCAGAGTGTATTTACAACCTATTTTTAGAGTACACAAAGTGAATGTAATAGACATTATAATGGAGATCAACAGACGGTAATAGTTAAATCAAATGAATGACGCACGTTTAAGACAAGTGAATAGACCTATAAAAAAACCGAAAGTAAGTTCAGTTGGGCTGAGATAAAACATCACTAAAAACACTTTTACAAACGAATAATAATAGAAGCATCATATAAAACAATAGTGGACAACCCCATCAGTTAAACTAGTGTAGACATTATTCTATTGTGATTAAATTTAATTAAAAATAAACTAAACAGAAAATAAAATGTCTTTCAATTTAAAATAAGAGGAAATTTTATCCAATAAACATTCAGAAACGAGATTGGTTGTTTACATTAATTATTAGTTTTTACCTACTAGCCTTGTTGTCTTGGTCATCTGTGCCCAAACCTGTCAATCTTTGTGGCTGTTTGTGCGTGGCAGTGTTTTCTCTCATTTCAGTTTGTCTTTAGTTACCAAGTTGTTTGACATGTCAGCTATAGTGTTGTAGTTCTGGTTTCCACATACTTGTTACATTTGTTTTTTTATGTTAGATGCCTAACATAGGCATAGTTCTCTAGGTTTGTGTATTATGTTTAGTTTAAATGTGTTTTACTTGGTAAAGAGTGTTAAATATTAACGTCGTGTATTCATTTTTGTATTGACAAATGATTGCAAATGTCCGAACAAATAATATTGTAAACGTATCCGTCATTGGAAACTAAATACAAGAACCCATGCATTTGATTGTGGTAATTTTGTACATTCTTGCTAAATTTAATGTAGTATACAGGGTAACTAAAAATAAACGAGACAAGTTATTAATGTTGAAACTATTGCATATAGTGGTAAAAAACTTGACACATTGTTACTGGAAACCCAAAAAAAAAAAAACTATTTTAACACTCATTTAATATACCGCTACCTCATCTGAGTTATGACTCACAAGGATTCATAAGAAAAATTCAATTGAGAGCATTGGATGAATTGTACATCAAATTAATAGTCTATGTTAGAAGAACACAATGTTGCAAAATCCGAACTCAAAAGTTTTACCCTAACTACGATGGCGTCTGAACCTTTATAAAAGTTACAATCGTACGTACGCAGCCAATATTTTTCATATAGGTTTCGCAGAGATCAGTAGTTTCCGATGTAATTTTTATTTAATCAATACCTCTAAAATGAAGTACTCGATGGGGGTCGACATTCAACACTTTTGTTCTGACACCAAATTTACCATTCGGGCAGGGCCTAAATTTAGCCGAATTTAGCCATGAAGGTTTACTGAATGTCGTTTGTGTAGGTAAAACCTAACTTGAACCAAGCAATAAAATTTCTTACAACCACCTAAGTTTGACATTCCTTATGGTGGTACCCACTTCTTGTGTATGCCAAATAATATTTTCTATTGCTAGAATAAGCTTTCATGGCTCTCATGTTGCCTAATGAAAGATTGATCCCGGGGGTTTATAAAATGTCGCTAATTTCAAGTGAATACAAACTTTGACAAACTTTGTAATTCCAAACTCAGTTGTGCGTTTGTGGTTTGATATGTGATATTATTGTATACCAACAGAAATATATGTGGTATTATTTTAAATTGATGTCCACTTAACGTATGTTTTCATTTAGGATTTTCTTCTGACTCCCGGAGGCGAGGGAAAATGTAAAGCTGATTCAAAAAGTACTTTTTTAGGTGCAGTATTGGTGTGCCAAATTGAATTGCTTTATCTAGAATTATAAACGAAATAGTAATCCTTACTGGGACTTAATAATCACCATGTAGATAGACCTTATTATAATAGTAATTTTTTCCTTTCAACAAATGTTTAGTATTTTAAGATTACTGTTCGTGTTATTGTGATTCATAATCTTATTACAAATTCTAAATAATCCTTGTACCATAGGCGTGCGCAGACTTCCAACATTAGGAGTGCCAGTGGGTTGAATTTGACGAAATACCGGGGACGGGGGGCCCCAACACAACGAGCCGTTCTTGGCAAATTTGACCTCAAAAACGTAAATATATCGTATTTCTGACCTTAAAACTAAACAAGTTTTATTTTAAAATAAATTGATAAAAACCGATACTTTAAAACGGTGTTTTTGTAACCTATAACTAAAAATAATGGGTTGATAAAGACCAAAATACAGTATAAAAATAATTAAATAGAGGAACAAATAAATTAAAAAGGGTCTGTAATACAAAGTAACATTAATTAAAACCAATTAGTAAAAATTCATCGTTTACTATTCTGAAAATACAACGTTTTAAATAAGTTTGACAAAGAACATTATACAGTATTCGACGTGAAAAAGGAACAATTCTTTTGAACTCGTCAATTATGTCATTACTTTGTATGTCTACAGCAAGTTGTTGCTCCACAAATCTTAAAAAGAAGCATGAGGTTCTGAAGACGATCTTGCTTCATCGTAGATCGAAGTTTAATTTTAACAATGCTCATCTTCGAAAAGCTAATTTCACACGTACAGCTTGAAATTGGAATTAATTGAAGAACACTAAAAACCACTCAAGCCATTTAAGAACGTTCTGGGTGGATAATTTAAAGCTTTCTTGGCCTTTAAAAGCATCAAATCTGTTTGTAGCTCTGACGAGTCCAAAACAAACTGTTTTGAAACTGTATCAAAATCAGATTTCGAACACTTTTCATGTCCCAGATTTAGCTTCATTACTTTACCTACAATATGTATCACTTCTTTGGTTTCTTGTGAAAATCTGTCGTTGATACCTTCAATAATTCTGCCCAAAACAGGATAGAATGTAAATAGTCTGATTTCTTCCTTTTTTGACTCAACATAAATAGCTGACTCCATATTTTCATCTCCAGTTTTGGTTGACACTTTCCTTCTTTTGGTCTGAGGGATTTCAATGCCCATTTTTTCGCTAGTCTCTCTGGCATCTGCATAAATTTCTTCGAACTTGATTTCCTTGTTTCTGAGCTCTATTAATGCTACTGTTAAGTTCTCAACAGTATCTATGGTTTCGCAAAGATCAACATCCGTATTTTGTAGAGTTTTGCTTCAACACAATTTGAAGAATTACGTGCATAATCTCTAAGCAGACTATAAAATTTAATGACTGGATTTGGGCAATAGCTTTGGCCCTGGTCTTAGGTTGTGTAGTTCCGTCATCTAAAATGTTCTCAATTGCCTCAACAATGCTTTCATTTTGGGTTCTAACCACTGTCACGGCTTCAGATCAGCAAGCCCATCTGGTCAGAAAGTGATTTTAGTGTGTACAATTTTTGATCCGTTTTTTTACATATCTCCTCAATCACACAATGACGTTTAGGGCTACCTCCAATAAAGTTGTACACTAACTGAAGAGCACAAAAAAAATCAAAAATAGTAGGGTTTTCATTGCGAAGTGTGCACGAATTTACCAGTGCCAAGTTAAGGCAATGTGTATAACAATGTGCAAACATAATCGATTCAATCATTTCTTTGCATCTGGCCTGTACTCCTTATGACCTGCCACGGTTGATGCTCCATCAAAGCAAACTGAAACTACATTTTCCCATGACATTTCCATGCGGCCTACAATTTGTTTCAATGTGTTAAAAATACTTTCAGCGTCTGTTCTCATCAAACGCGCCAAAGTAACAAAAATTTCTTCAGGTGTAACTTCATTACGAGGAATTAATCTCAAAAACAAATGACAGCTGCTCATGATTAGCAATGTCTCATCAGCAATAATTGACAAAGGCTGTCCTCTATCAGAATCTGCAATGTTTCTTAGCATTACGTAGTTTAGTGACTTAAGGATGACGTTTTGTATTCTGTTGCTTAGATACGTACAATTTAGCGAGAGCGAGACTATGACTCATTCTTCTGCCTACTCTTCCTGCTTGTAGAAGTACAAGGAACACCTAACCCTTTATCCGATTTTAACCTTCCGTTTTAGAATATGAAATATAAAATTGTCTTAGGGCTACTTAGCGATTACTACGAACAGAAAGTGTAGTTAAATGTGTACAACGGCAAAAAAAGGTTTAGGGTTAGGCGTGCCATGGCCCTGGTGGCACGCCTGCTGCGCTCGCCTATATTTTATACAATATTTGAACAAATACTGTAATTTGTATTGAAAATAAAATAGACGTCTTTGTATTTTCACGTAGACAAATTGATTAAGTTTGAGTGATGTAAAGTAGAGTTCAGGAACCGAAGTAATCAGACACTTGTTGTTAGTTCAGTTCAGTGCTTCTTGGTGGATACATTAAGTAAACTTTGGTAAGCACTTTGCAAAGTTACCTTCATAGATGTAACTAGGTTTAATTAATAGGTCTTAACTTTAGTATATTTTGTTAAAATTGTAAATCACAACTAATTACATAGAGATATAATGTAAGGCAATATAAAGGGTAAATGTGAATCATAATAAATACCAAAATCGAAATAGATAGTCAAGTGAGAAAATTACGTGTTATGAATTTCAATAATTATTAAAGTACCTAAAGTATTTAGTTCATTGAAATATATACTTTCTCTTGTAATAATGTACGTCTTAAATTTATAGAATGAATATTTTTTTTCTAAATTATATTATTTTCTTTGTACAGCGAATATTAAAGAAATTAACGTTGATATATTAGTCCCCTCTTTTTAGCTTTAGTACAAACTGGCGAAATCAGTCCCATGACTTATTTTCAGGTTGTATACACATTATACAACAATTCACCCACTCTACTGAATTGTATATGGGTTTGGTTAATTAAGTACAACATAAATATTATATATATTGGCCAATAGTTAAACACAAACAAGCATAGGATAGTCTTTGTAAGAATCACACATTTGAAGCTCTCATCATAAAACAAATATAGTCCTATTATTAATGAAATTGTTAAATGAATACCAAATGATAAACTTTCAATGTTTTGACATTAATTTTTATATATATCAAGGTCATAAACAAACTAAATTCATATAACATTTGCTAAAGAGCAAAGACAAAATTAAATACAATTTTTTTACACAAATATCATAACTACTAATTCTTGAAAACGTATTAATATCGCACGACAATAATAAAATATTACATAGGTAACACTAAACTTTTTCGACACAGATACAAATTAATTAAAAAAAAAAATAGATATTTTAAAGTAAGAAATACAAAAGAGAAAACTAATTCAACATGTTGTCATATCATGTTGCTTTCTTTGTTTCTATATTAATATAACAATAACTAATTTGGTAACTGTGGGAGCATTGCATTTATGTTTACATTAACATTATATCCATTTATTTTCTCATTAAATCTGTTTCATTAAATCCATACAATTGTCAAACACCAAATACAATCACGCGCACAGAACACCAATATACGCTGCACAAAACAAATAATAAATAATGCGGTCACGCAATTGAACCGCTTCCAAAATTAAGTTCTTATGTAAGAATAAGGGTTTCAACCAATTCTTTGAGAATTTGGTCCACTCTCGAAGGCGATGAAAGCTGCTTTGCATCTCGATTTTGCAGCCACAGATTATGGACTGCTTCCCTTCACAAGTTTGCTTCCCGTCCGTCGGTAAGTTGCCCTCGCGGTAAAATTCTTAACGTGGATTTTAACAGGACAATTTTAGGTATTTTACGTTTCGATCTATTTTTGAAAACCAGACTGGCTATAAGGTCGTGTAAAAAAATCTGCAGAATAATATCCTATATTTATTTATAATTAACCCCTAAAAACGTTTAATTTTAGTACAAAGGATCTAAAAAAAAAACTATACATTATTTTAGTTTTTCTGCTGAAAAGTTATGTGCGTACCGGATTGTTACGTTCTACCTATACCATTGTCTGTCGTAAACTGCTTTAGGAATACCAATAAAAACACCAACTCCAACCTCTTTAACGTTTAAAATATCTCAACAAATAAAGTGCTCAGAAATTTTAAACAGGTTAATGTATCGGTCAGTGACTGTATCGCTTGCTATATCTTTTCATCTGAAAATACTCTATGTTACTTTTATGTGGACGTATTCTGCATTAAAGTTACTAACTTACATTTAAATGACCGACTGGTGGATAAAACTTGATTACATGATACACTGACTTGTGGAATCTTCTTACCACTGAAGTGTCATTCAGGGCCAAGACGACACAATGTGTGACTAACGGTAGACTTATGTTTCAGACTAAGGATTTATGGTTTCAAACCTGTTTGTTAATTTTTAAATAAATATTTATTGCAAATTAGTCGTACCCGACTTCGTCATTTTAACAAATAAGTAATGCTATCTTTTTAAACTGTTCCATGAAATAATTATTTGTGAAAATAAATCATAACTAAACAAAAATACGCACTTAATCATCACCCTATAACCTACAAGGCAGCAAAACTGTGTTAAATACACTAGCTGTAAATACATACCATGGAGGGTGCAATTGGAACGCTGTGTTTTGTATTGATACCATTAGTATTAGTTTTGGTCTAACGAAGAAGCTTACATTGAATTTCAATATTTGGAGTAACATTATATCTAAGTACAAGAGGGGAAATAACAATGTTTTTATTCAATAGAGCTTTATTATTATACAATAAAATTTATTATAAATAATCACACTTTATACCATTAGTATACTTACTAAACTTTGTAATAAGGTATCTGACGAACAGAATGCACTAGTTGACCACCAAATTATTCTCCTCGATAATTTTCCCAGTGACATAATACAAACTTAACTGAAGCTTAAGCATACAACGACGTATAGCAGAACTTTAAAAATTTTACCCAAATGAGTTAGTTAAAATTCTTATATTGCTAAGTACACGAGGGGAAATAACAATGTTTTTATTCAATAGAGCTTTTTTAATATACAATAAAATTAATTATAAATAATCACACTTTATACCATTAGTATACTTACTAAATTTTGTAATAAGGTATCTGACGAACAGAATGCACTAGTTGACCACCAAATTATTCTCCTCGATAATTTTCCCAGTGACATAATAAACAAACTTAACTGAAGCTTAAGCATACAATGACGAATGCAGGACTTTCAAATTTACCCAAATGAGTTAGTTAAAAACATTATATATCGCTAGTAAATTACTAGTAGTTCTGTGAACAGTAGACCTCTCTCGTTGAAATAACAAATGTGGTTTTGAGCTTAGGTTAAAAATAGTGTGCCAGTAAGGAAGTGAGCCCAAGGTTTAGCTCATAAAGCGTATTTTTACATAAAGTATACAAACATGGTTGAAATACAAAAACTTGGACGATTTTTAATAAATTTGAAGTTTACTGCCATTTTGAGAGCTTACCGTTAGAGATAGAGGAAAAAAATCATGAATACAATTTTGTTGAAAATCTAACTTGCTAATAGAAAAATTGTATTAGTTTTTAAATTCGACTTACGGTTAAGCCACACTGGCTTTGGAAAAAAGCTTACACTGACAGAAACGGTCCGGCCGCCATTTTTATTTTATTTAAGGGGTTAAAAATGAAAAATGGAAAAAACCGTATACATACATGGCTTGGCCTAAGAACAAGGAACATTCATGCGAAAAATCATCAAAATCGGTCAAGGCGTTTGGCCGTAATCGTGAGACACACACAGACGAAATGCCGAACGGTCGAGTTAAAACGGAAACAATATTATATTTTATCCATTATTGACAAAATATTTAATAAACAAGAGAAGAAGTCTACAAGACCCAATACTAAATCTGAAAACAACAATATTGTTTTACAATATCACAAGCAGTTAGCATACAATATAGGCAACGTTTTCCTTAAACAAGGGTATTCCACAGAGTTCAAAACCAAGAACAATTTACAGAGTATTATTATTAACTCAACAAAAGTGATAGGTAATAAATTTTACAGCAGAGGCATTTACGAAATCTCTTGCACTGATTGCAAAATGAAATACATTG
>JAGFPH010002437.1:76755-103808 GCA_018207615.1 Philaenus spumarius | reverse complement strand
TGGTGTGTATTTAAAAAGTCGTAATTACATTAATTAAATTAAAATAAAGAAAATTAAAATAAGTAAATAAGTTGAGTAATTAAATTTTATTAAAACCTAAAGTAAATTTAAATTGAGTAAATTAAATAAAGTTATTAAAATCAAGTAGAATAAGAAATTTCTTCTGCATTAATAAATTAAGAAGAAGTAAAATTAAATTAATTTGTCTAAAAGTTGTACTTATTGAGAAGATTCCAACAGAAAGAAAATATTTTTAATTTTTAAATTTGAATAAATTGTAAAGTATTATTTTTCAGTATAAACAAGTTTTAGTTTTCACTTACCTATTGTTTGCATATTCCATCACAATATTGCCTAGTATTTTAAGAATACAGTGTTTAGTTTTCAAAATATCCAAAGCACAAATAAAATTATTTACAAGGTCAGTTCCACTGTTCTCATTACTTTGAGATTGATGAAAAGTAGAAATAAATTCTTGAGTTCTAAACTGAGCTTAATTAAAAGTGAGTTAAATTTAAATTACTGGAATGTTAATTTTTACTCTTTTTTAGTCGAAATATTTAGACAGCTAAATATTGGACAACCAGTTGTATCGCCTAGGCCAGACATAAAAGATAGACTATTTCTGCCAGCAGGTGATATTAACTTATTTTGCAACTGCTTTAGAGACAAAGGGCTCTATACCGTTGTAACATATTTGTAACGTAATGTATGTTTTAGTGCCTGCATTATTTAAGGACGACCATTCCAACTTTTACTTGAACAGTTATTAAATAATTACTAAAATAATTTTATACTACATCTGTGAATTTATTCCACATTATATCGATCCTGGGTTAACCTTGTTTCTGAATTCAATTATTATACCTTATACAAAATGTAAACTTTTAGTAAATGTGTTAAAACTTATTTTCTGAAAATTGTTCAATACATTTTAATAAATTAATGATAAATTAAGCTAAAAAAGGTACTTTTCAGTAAGGCTATTTAAATATATGTTTTAAAAAGTATCTTATTTTGAATTTGTATTTCCAAAGTCTTAAAATTTTAGAGTTGACTGTTTAAGTTAGTCAATGTTTCAAGTTTTTCTTTTCTTTTTAGTAACAACCAATCTCTTAGTGCTAGTAATTAACTATTTACATTTGTAAAAGGTATATACAATACAAGGTATTAAATTAATTGTGCTAGTAATAACTTACTTGAACAATATTTAATAATGTAATAATATTATAATACAGGCTAGGAGCTGCACACCTGCTCACTTGTTTCACCGACCCCGCGGAAACTCATAACGAAGCCAATGCAAATAGATTATTGTATACTCAATTCTGAAGTTTTCACCGAAAGTACGACTGAGTGGTGACCTATACAAAACTAATGTAAGACAGGGATCGAAATAAATACGACAACCCCAAATAATTCGAATTGCTTCATACGTTATAATTTCACCGTTTTAAATAATCAATATTATAAAACAATACAGTTGACTTATAATACAGTAAGACTTTCGTTTGCTTTTATCTGTTCATGTTAGTAGGGAATAATTATTCATTCTGAATCTAAGAAAATTTATTCGAATTATTAGAATAATTGGTCGTGTATATTTCGATCTCCGACTAACATATTGCATTACCTATATATAAGTCGTCATTTTGAAAAAAGTAAAGATTGTATAATAAGCTGTTTAAATTGGCTTCTCAATTGGTTTAGTATGGGTTGGTGAGCTTAGCAAGCAGGGGGTGGGGGAGCCCCGAGTGACATACAAACCATATTTTACAACTCATTTTAAACAAAGTGTGCATTCCGAAGTTTTTTTCATGACTGTAAGCCTTTTGTATTTAGGTTCACATAAAACTATCACGAACAGTCATACTGATATTAAACTCTTGGATTTGATAAATTCAATTCAGAGGTGTTATTTCTAAAATTAATTAAGTGATGTATTCTACTTCTGGTCAAAAGTGTAAAATAAGTTTACAAAACAAATACAATTGTTTACTTCAAATAAGGATAGACAAGAGAGAGCAACTATTTATGTTTGATATACGTTATATTAGTTTTACATTAGACACAGTTTGAGACACTGTAGGGACGTTAAGTCTGCATTGAAATCATTTAAACAAAAAATCAGATAATTTCTTCTTTTAATAAGTAGCTTGTAGTTTTAACAACCCTTCGACCACTGAGAAGGATAAACTCATTTGTATTAACAGTTTTGTATAATTCAGTAAATGTACTTTTATTGTTAGTTAATTCTATTACTTTTTTAAATTGTAAATATTCCCGAAAAATAAAGAAGCCTTACGTGATATGTTTGGATTCTAAACCAATTTAAATATGTACGGTTAGTTTTTAAAATTTATAAAAACTAATAGTAGTATTAAAAACCCTTTCGGATGAGAGGAATCTGTTAAAATACGTATTAGATAGAAACAGTGTTGTAACCGGGCCCGACATGTTTTGTAAATAATGAGTTTGTTTTGTAGGGTATCAAGAGAATGTAAGGTTACGGTTTTTGCTCTACAATTTAGGTTCAAAGTTTCTAATCTGATTACTAAGCACTTGAAAAGACATTGCATTGCTTGAATTGCAAATAGTCTAAAATATCCTTCTTCTTTATTTTCAATGCTTTTGGTGTACCTATATATACTTCATTCAGCTATCTTTGTAGAACTGCCTGTACTTTTATTTATAATCTTAACAGTTTATTAAACTTTAAATATTTATTTATATGTGGCATTTTAACGGTAAGAATAATGTTAGTGAATGAAGGATTGAGTTTATAACTTGCTATAGATGAACGAGTTGTAAAGAGTAATTTTTTGCATACTGAATAACAACTATAAAATATATTGATATTATAAAATTATTCAGTATATACTTTTATTAAAAAAAAAAACTGAAAATAACATTTTTAAAACCCCCTTGCTAACGTAATATTTAAGGTAATGGATAACAAACTGTAACTTTTTTTAAGATACTGAAATAAATTTGCGACGAATTGCAAACTTTGTTATTCGTGGGCTGAATAACGGGATTTAAAAAATGCCAGATAACTTCCTTATAATATATTGTAAGTAGCAATTGAAGATGGAGTGTAGAGCCGAAATTTTTAATTACCTTATGCCTATATAGTGACGAACTAGCTCTATACATATTAATGTATTAAGAGTGAATTTGGTTTTTGCTCGATAGTTGATGCTACGCAGATCCTCAGTATCTTCTAATAATTATGTTGAGTATTTCGTTCAACTTTCTCATATCTCTTTCTTACAGCGATAATAAGAGTCAATACAAATATCAAATAACTTATTACTTCCACTCGAAAATTTTTTATTCATTTGTTTAAACTTTACAACTTTTAATTCGTTTTCTATGAGTTAAAAGAATCACATATTTTTAGAAAACAAAGATTATATTTTTAGTCATATTTTTGTCTGCAGTTTAAAGTAAAAGAAAATTATCAAAGCAAATATACCTGCATAGTAGTTTTTTTACAAAACCAATTTTAGCCTAAAATTAAATATTCTAGTGTCATATTTTTCACCAATTTTAAAATGGTAACTGATTACTAATGTTTTTGGTTTCTTGTGTATATTTTTTCAAAATCAAATCAATTTCATGAGTTTTAACATTTCTTTAAAATACAAAATCTTTTTTTTTATCTAAGATTACGCCTATATATGTTTATATAAACCTTTTCTTTAATTTCAATTAAGAAGACAGACAGGAACTGAGTAAGTTAACATAATAAAACACTTGTTTTCCTTATTAAAATGTTACAATGTACGAACAAAAACCTCTGCGAGGTTACGTTATTACGAACATTGTTCACAATGCCAATCGATTTGTTACCACGACAGCTGACCTTTTATTCGCCATATTGCATAACTATAATTCCGACATCAATCTAGATGATACATAATTTATACATGTCTCTTTACACCATAGGTCTTCGCCGGGCGTATTTTTTTCTAAGAAAATGAACAGTTGGCTAGGTGATGATATTGATATTTTAAATTATTAATGCTTCAACTTGATGTAGTTTATTTTAATATATTTAGGATATTTAAATATATATACTTCCTTACAGTTTTATATTAAAACTGAAAATAATTGTACTTATAGAAATATTAATATAGGTTTCTGAAATTGGCAGCATTGTGTATACCAAAGTTTCTTACTTAATTTTCATTAGTCCTGCTATTAGTTCCATGTACGTACGTGGGTAACTTATAATGTATTAGCTGATAAATTCATCATCTGTAATACTTAAACAAAACCCAGCGTAGATTATACTTTGGGGTTATGTTAACAACTTCAATCATTATAATTAATTGTGGAGTTGATTTTTTGAGATATGAGTCATATAGTACTAATTTATGACATAAAAAAAATTGCTTTGACGTTATAAACTGTATATAAATTCAACCTTTTTACACCAATATATTCGTTTATACAAATTTAAAGAAGAAATACCTATTAATTTAACTTTGGAAACATTCGCACTTCTCCGTCGTACATATTTTTAACAAATTCGATTATTAATTTCTTCACTATAATATTAATTACTTTTGAATCAATTGATATATCAATATTAAATAAAAAGCAATTAAAAGAATGATAATACTTGTATATTTCTTTAAATACATAATAACGTATATAAATTCAACATTTTATACGCCTACAGTTTTATATTCCTTATAATTATACACATTTAAAGAGTTAAAGATCCCCGTCAGCATAGTTATATTGGCCTAGATAATGTCTGTTGTTTTTAAATTAGTATTTTTTAAATGATTCATATTTCTGATGTGTTTTTAAAATAGCTTTTCACGGGGATTTACTATTTTCTAAATCCTCTTTACAAAGCTCGACTTGTGAGAAGATAAATTGATATAATACAAATAGAACTCAACATCACACGACGAATACCTTCGCTAAGGTATTCTATCAAAACCATATTCGTTTGAATGTAATATTAAAGTATTAAGTATTAAAAAAAGTACCTTATATGTAAAAATGTGAAAATAACTATTTTTTTACATTTGTATTCCAAAACGTAATACTTTAAAACAAACTACCGTTCAAGTTTTAATGTTGTATTTATTCATAATAGTAGGCACTAAAGTTTATTAAACTTACACATTATAATTTACACCATTCATTATTTATTTATGTGTCTTGTTTTATCTTAAGTTACGTGGTAAATATTTATTGAACGATGTAACTTCATTAAGTATCGAGTCCTCACTGATACACTTGAAGTAAGCAAAGTGAGCTTAAATTAGGCAAATTAGGCGAATACAACTTAAGCATATTAATTAATGTTACTGTGTTGTTGGATTCTTTTTTGTAAGTTTTTGAAGTCTGTTATATTACCTAAATATACTAATATGACGTAGCGAGTTATTTTGGCAATTCAGTCCATAATGTTAAATATAGATAATAGGCCTACTTTAAAAGATGGTATATCTCATTACTGTTTTAATTTTTCTGCACTATGAAGACTGAGACAAACACTGCCATTGAAATGTGTTTACAATTGCAGTTGTAAAATCCTGCACTAGATTGCACTGCTGTTATTCACGAGTTATATATTTAGAAAATATACTTTAACAGTAGTATGTGACAAACCTTTCAATTAAATAACACGGAAATATTGCCATTATGTTAGTGTTTTATATAAAACCAAATAATTGTAATACTTTTATGTGAAAATATAAATTAACTTTTGAAACCTACTGTACTTAAACCATGATTTGTAATTATAATGTATTGATTGTCTCAAACGAAGTGTAAATTCCAAGAATCTACTGACGCCATTCGATTCGTAGAAATTCTTAGAAGCATTTATCATCAGACCTTGAAACGGTCCCTGGTTTAATAATTAACAGGAACCGTATTTTATAAATAATACTAATGTAAGTAACTTAATAACATTTTATTACATTTAACACAAATTTTTAAAGAGATTTGAACTACTTTTGAAACCCCTTTTAGTTTACACTTTTGTGTAAGAGATGTTTTATTAAATGTCTTTAAATGCATAATTCTCAAAAATAAGTTACATTTTTATATCTAAGGAAATACCTAGTCTGAATATAAGTTAGTTATTCCTAAAAAGAGAAACAGTTATACTGTTGAAATGACACTTTCTGAGTGAAATGACTGCAATTCCTTCCAATGTGATAGGTTTAAAGGTGCAACCATTTATTTATAACTCTGCAAATCACATTCCTTCTCTACAGGAGGTTTTTTCAGATTTTAAATTTTTAGAAGAAGTTATTGACATTCATTGAATAATTTTTTTCACCTACTTTTATTGACTGCGTTATTTATTTATATTCTAATAATATTTATATGTTTAATTAATTAACAACTGTCTTTCTTATTGCTGGTTGAAACACTGATATAGTATATTTCGTCACATGTCCGGAAAGTGGCCGTTACCGGTGCATAATCGAGTTTCGAGTATGAGGCGAAGCCGAGGGAACAGTACTTGTCATCATACCACCTTTTATAAAATATACAGGATGGCTAAAAATAAACGGTCCTCTTAACTTGTTATTTGTTGATATATTTTAACTGTTTCCAGCTATTAAGTACAAACAAAAGTAACTTGTTTAAACAATCTAATATTTATTAGGTTAAGAGCAGTAGGTAATTTTACAAATTGAAAGAAATGTTGATGGTACAGTTTTGGTTATTCGATATGTTAATCCCCTAATTTGGGGATTTCTTTTGTAAAACCTGGACGTTTTCAGAATGACAAAAACTGTTAAACACATTTTGGATATTCGTTTGGAATTCATATGTTCTTTTCAATATTGATTCAGGAATATTAATATATGAATCAGCCATTATAAGTACGTTTGAGATTTTGAACAAACGAACATTTACATTTTTATTTATATACAGAATGTCCCGTAAATAAACAGCCAAACTTCGGAGAATGGTTCTATGGGTCAAAATAAGAAAAAAAGTGCATATTATAAACATAGGCCCGAAAACGCTTCGTTTTTCAGATATCCGCCATTTTTTTTTTGTACAAAATACAGTAATTCATATCTAGAGAACGGTTTGACTGATTGAGTTCAGACGTGGCATGAAGTTTAACCTAACAATGATTTATTTAAAGAAAAATAAGCGATTAAATCATGCGTTTGCAAATTGCGGCTGTTTGAAATTTTCAAACCTAAATGACTCAAAACCCCTACATTTTATCAAAAAAATTTTGTCTTTGCAGCCCTTTTGATTCCCTATCGGATGGTGTAACTGTCAAAACAATGGAATTTAGGATCAAAGTTAGGTTATGTGTAATATGTTTGTTCAATTTGGCGGCATCCCATACCAACACTGTAAATACTACAATATTATATGTACATTTGCTGTCATTATCTTTATGTTACACCCTGTATATAGATATAGATATAGACATATAGATATTGTCACACACATAAAATTGTACAGTAGCTTAAACAAGTTTTTCATTATGTTTTGGACGCACGTTAAAAATGTAACCGCAATCGTTTTATTGTTAATAAATTTTTCATAACTGAACGAAATCAGAAATTTTAAAAACGTCACACTTAAGGTTTAATAATTAATTACTTTATAAATGTTACATTTTTGTGTTTAAATGTATAGGCAAATAAGTAAAAACCTAGATTATCTGTCCGATTATTAAAACCGCGTAGTTAGACATTTGACTAATAATAAATCAGCTGTTAATTGTAAATACAAAAACACTATACAATTTACCACAACGGTTTGAATTCCTTAATTCCTTTTTGAATTATTAATCCCTACTTGAAGTAGTAAAATGACACAATGAGAAGGTTAAGCTTCAAATTGAAATATATGCTATGAGCGTACGTTGCAAGGTTCTCTCAAAAAAAGGGCGAGCTTCTAGGAAAAAATATATAAAGTGGGGAATTTTAAAGATTTTATAATTTGTATTTTTTAACAAACTTAAAATGAGGAAATGATACATTTTATATTTTTGGGAATGTTTGGGCTTCAAATTGGTACATTTGTCATGAGCCTAACTGGTGACGCCCAAACTAATGGATAGTTTTTACAAAAATTTTTGCCATTTAAATAACTTAATAATTTCTAAATATCAGTTGTTAAAATAAACTCAATTTATTGGATTTTTACATTTTTCTTTAACTCTGCAGTGTAAAACGAATAAAATTACACTTTTTTTACAAATTGGTAGAAAAATAAAGACGTAATGGGCCGATAATTTAATTCCCCATCGATAATTCAATAAGTACAAAGCAAACGCATAAAAAACGCATACGGTACACGTGGAGCACAAACCTAGAATAACGGTCGTTACACAATTAACATTGATAATTCAATAATTACTGTACTATAATTATATAATTCAATAATTTATATAACAGGAAATCTATAAGAGATATAGAAGGGTACTGTAAGCGGTGAAAATGTTCTAAATTTTTAGCTCTTTCGATTGAGCTATCAACCAACCTCGTACCTTTTTATTTTTTTTTTATAAATCCAAAAAACCGAAAAAATTCATAAAATTGGAATTTTTATGGCCTCGAATGTTAAAAAAATGGCATTGCTTGATGATATATCTAGAGATAAAAATAAACACATTTAAAAAAATCTCCATCAGGAGAGGCTGGGCGATTGGAAATAAGTTTTCGACAAAAATCATTTAATAATAGCCTATAGATTATTATTTGAAAATATACAATTAATTATAACAAAACACTACGAGAGATGATCCTCTCTTTCAGTTATTGTTTTCTCACTTTAAAATAGGATTTACACAACTTTTATAAATTAACGAAAACATTTACAAACGCAATACAAAACAAATACTAAAATACAATTTATTATGAAAACTAATGAATAAAAACGTGAATCCAGAATAAATAAATAAAATAGCTTGATCGGACCAATGGAGCGTTTGTGGAAGGGGATCTTTTAGTTTCGAGCGCAATTTTATTGTCGTTAATCAACTACCTTAAAAACCAAAACGGGTTTTTGGAGCAAAACATGTTTAAACAACAATTTTAGTACTTGTAATTTACTACAACTTTCCCGCTGACGAAACATCGTTACTTGAAAAATTTAAAAATCTTCAATTACTGAAAATTTTTTCAGATGATACCTGAACTAAAGTTTGCATTTTACTTTTTCAATGTGTACAATTACGTAAAAATATATTTCAGGTAGAAAATGAGAGGGGTTCCACATCTTTTCTCTAAAAACCTGTGTTTTTTTTTATTAAAGATAACTCAACCCATAAGTCAATTACGGCTAAGAAGAGCATAGCAGTTTACGCCTCGCCAAACTATTTGGTCTCTGTGAAGTTGACACTAGGGGCGGGCATGTAATGTACAGTCCCAATAAAGAAGGTACAGTCCGCTCGGCGATGTTGCTGGCGGTACCTGTTGGCCTCGAGACAAACTCGGCATTTTCGACTATTGAAAGTGTTACCTCTGATAACATGCGGGTTTCGCTTCTAATAGTGTTGTTTCTTTTGTTTCTTCAATGGTTGTATTAAGAGTTTTGGGGTTATTCACATAAAAGTAACACGCTTTAGTTGCCAATACCGTAATCCAGTCTGTTTTATAAAGGTCAATACCTAGTATAAAAATGTACGTAGCATAAGTAAAGGCTAATGTGTCAAACCATATATGTTTGTGTTATTGTATTGTATGAGTAAACATATAGAAATAAGTATTGCCACTGAACCACTGGATTGTTATTACTGATCTGTTCCTTTGCTATTAGCATATTAACTTAGTGTTTGAAACCGGGTAATAAGTATAGTAGCATTTTGGACCCTAATAACACATATTTATTTTTTTACAACTTATATCCTTTTACAGACATAAGTTGCTTTCAAAATACACCAGAGAAAATGCACACTATTTACATGTGTAATTTTTTTGTTATTACAGGCCACAAGCATAGTCTAAGATTTGTGAAATAATAGCCTATTATGGAGCTGGTTTAAATGAGTTTTAAAGACCATTTAAGACAACATACTGTTTCGAGTAACATAATTAAGGTAAAGTATTTTATTTTATTAGATACCTTTATATTAAATAATTACTTAAAGGTTCATTTAGCAGTTTAAGTTTTACGATGTCTTGTGCTAGTGTTATTTATTACTTTTATTTATTTCATAAAATGAGATCTATTTTCATAATTTCGTTGTTATTTCATTGCAACCAAAAAAGTAATAAATCTTATTATAATGAAACTTTTAATAAACAATAAAAGTATTACATTTTATTTAAATGCCTTGAGCATGTACCTTCTTGGAATTTTTGGATCTGATTTCTTATGATTTTAGCAAAGTGCAAACACTAGATCTAATTATCCGCCTGCATCCTGATTATTAT
The DNA here is from genome assembly GCA_018207615.1 of Philaenus spumarius. NCBI lineage: Eukaryota > Metazoa > Arthropoda > Insecta > Hemiptera > Aphrophoridae > Philaenus > Philaenus spumarius. Next base: position 93,414 of record JAGFPH010002437.1, on the reverse strand, counting down.
AAATTCGCCAAATCTAAATTAAGTCATAAAATGAATCTCAAAAATTAAAACCATAAACCATTTAGAAACTGAACCAATAAATAAATGAAGCTAAAGTAGTGCAAATATTAAAATACGTATTCAAAATTCTATTGCAGATAAAGTTTCAATTGACACACTATATATAATTTGTAATATACCTTTTTGTTATCTTTAGTCCCTTAGAAAATATTGGGGATAGTGCTTATATTTACAATGACGAAACCAGACAGATATCAAGTTATAAATATAAAGTTAAAACAACAAATGTTCTTCGCCAATAATATTGTAATTATTAATTCAAATAATTGATTAATTTAAGGGTTAACGTTTGATGTGCAGCTGATTTTTACATTTAACTAAAAAGTGTATACAGTAAATTTACACAATAGAATTAAGTACATCCCCTTTAGTGTTTTTTCTTTATTTAATTTTCTCGTTTAGGATTAACTTTGATTACTTCAAGTTGCCTAATTAAGACTCTTTGATGGAGCGTTAATTAAAGCTTAACTAAATCACTTCAGCCGAAAGGGACAGAAAGTGTTTCAGTAAATTAGGCGAGACAAACAATACTTCCTTTAGTTCAAGATTTGAGTTTACATTTTATTTTCATAATTTTAATGCCATTATAGAATAAAAAATATAAAACAGCCCCGGTCACAAATTAATATTAAGCTTGAATTGTGAAATGATAATACACTTGGTGGAGTATAACTTTATTAAAACTTTATGGAGTATATTTATTTTCAAAACTAATAGATTTTATTCAAACGAGTTTTAACAATAATGTCTCCATCTTTACTAATACACTACCGTAATCAAACTTTAACTCACAGCACTAACGTTTTAGTCGTCATAATGTACGTGCAAGTTTTATTCCATACATACCCGGTCTAATAATTACAAATTTCAAGAACTTAATAGAATAGAATTTTAATAGAGAAATTTTAATAGAATAGAACTTAATAGAAAATACCTTAATAGAATTTTTTACCCATTTATTCAAATATTGAATACTACGGACTCCATCCCTGTTCGCTTCGTTCACCAACCCCTGCGGCGACTTATGACGATTGAGCGGTGCCTATGCATACCTAATGTAAGACCGAGATCGAAATAGGCTATACTATCTATACTACTACAAATAATTCGAATTGCGTAATGGGTTGAAATTTACCGTTTCAGACACATTTTGATATTACCAAAGAAAACATTATGATTTGATTGTAACATCAGATGTTTAATATAGATGTATATGTTTGGTCGTTTTTATCAAATCAAGTTGTATAGAATAATTACGTGAATCTAAATTTGTCAAAAGGTGGCAAATAACGTGTTTTTTCTCATTATATGCCTAACCTAAAATTATGTTATTTTTGTTCCAAATCAGCTGTTTTACTTATAATATATAACAACAGATCTTTTAAATAAAATACAGTAAGCATTTTTTAAATTTTTGCTTGTGTTTTGATTTTGTTGTTGTTAATCTTGCTAAAAAATTCAGTTGGTTGTGAATAATAAAAAACTGATTATAAATTTGTTAAGTTGATTGCTCAGCTAATGAATGTAAACAAACATTTGTTGATAAGCTTTTGATCAAAACAGCTATTTTATCGGATATATGGGTTTGGCAAAGAGTGAACCACAACATGAGTTCATTTACTATTTCTACGCATTAAAATATTTTTTTTTTCAAAATCCTTTCTTAATGTGCGTTTCTGAACTCATAAGGATATACTTTCAATTTATAAAATATTTATCTTACATAGTTTTTGCTATACGTTGATTCTACATCAATCAGTCATTTAGTCACGACAAAAGCCGCCTGTGTATTTATAGATGATTAAATAAATTTCGTTTGATATTTATAACGATACTACATGTTTGATCTTACATTGAAAGCTCATGTTATTATTAAAACTGTCAGCAAATCCCAAAATTTTAAAAGTCGCGTGATCTGCAATAATTTTTACAAAATCTTGTCATTTATTTAGCACTACAAGCCAAAGTTTTTCCTGGTCTTACAAGCACTGTGTACACTGCACCCTGTCCTCGTCAAAGTAAAAGCATGACCCACTCATATCTTCCTGTACTGTAACCTTCCACCCCCATCCTTTGCCTTGTTCTCCCGCCAAACGTATTCTTACAGATTCTCGAAACTTTTCTATGCATTTCACGTAACCGTCCTATTTCAGGCTTTGCATCATAATGCAAGTGTGTACTGCGAGGGCGCCGTTCAGTTTTTCATTTAGCCTTCGGATGTTCTTAGTAGGACTATGTCCTAATATGTTTGTTGTTATTAATGTATACAAAAACATAAATTAATACAAATTAATACTTTTATAGATGTCTGATACGTCAAAATATAATGTTGCTTCTTTGTATATTATTTACCAAGTTGATTGTACATCTTGTCTAGTCTTTAAAATTTTTGATTTTTGATTTTTGATTTACTTTTAGCCATTGGTACACTGGGAAACAATATTGCACAAAACAATATATAATATCGTCTATAACAGGAACGGTTATTGTGAACGGACATTTTTAACTATATTTTTAATTTTTAATAAATAAAAACAACGTGTAATACTAAACATTCATCGTTGTTAACACGTCATAGCATATTTTTTTTGTTTAATGTTTCCAGCAAAAACGTTAAGTAAAATGCTATTTACAGTAGCCATTAAAAAATGTTTTCTAATGTTTCCAAAATTTAGGGGTGAGAGCACAAAACGTTTTGAAAAACTTTTATCTAATATTCGAGACGAACAAAATAAAAACCAACGTCAAAATCGGTTAACCTGTACAGGGTTTTCATACCAAATGTCTACTTTTACTGTACTATGTGCAATTAAAGGCATACATTCCTATCTTATCAGAACTTAGTATAAACACTTCCTATTGATCGAGTCAATTTGTCTCTTGTTTATTTCATGCTGGTGTTGATTTTATCCAATCTTAAATGTTGAACTTTGTAATAAATTATTATTTCCATAGTGCGGTAACCTATCTTTATAAAAATCTAGAAAATTTACAAAATAACATTTCCAAGCGAAGCAAACGAACGCTTTTCAAAAGCATTTCAACTGGATTTTATTTTCTCAAAACAGATAAACATGGTTTTTAAAGTCCTTCAATTTGACTTTAACAAGTATTAAATATTTTTAGATGGGGTAGTAGGAAGGAGGGTCTCAGATTTTGGAAATAGGTTTTCTAACGATACCCTTGACGTTGAATACTTGTAAAATAAACGGTACCAGGAACTTATTTTACAAATAAAACGTTCTCACAAACATATTTAAATTACTAAACAGATTCACTGTGACTTCATAATTTGTAGGGGGGGGGGGGGTAGGGGAAGTGATTTATTAAAGTAGGAGATTAACTAATAAATATTATTATTATTATCTAGAGAGAAAACTATTCGATCGATTTCAAACAAATTTGCACAACACACGTCAATTAGGCCTATATAGATGCACGATAAAAGTTTTGAAAATTTTTGAAAAACAATCCCCTTTATGGCCAAAACCCACCAAAAATCAGTTAATATTATTATTATTATTAGCTGAACGAGAATTTTTAGAAAGGTGCTGTCTTTTGCATATAGTTGGGTACATTAAAGGGGGTTGTGTTTCACATTATTCAAAACCGTTTTTCGTGCCTACTTTATACAATATACGTGCCTACTTGACATGTCTGGTGCAAATTTGTTTGAAATCGATCGAATAGTTTTCGCTCTAGCTTTGTATACATACAGACAGAAATTTTGTAAAAACCTCTTTTTTCGACTCAGGTGGTCCCAAAACTGATATTTCCACAAAAATCTCAACTTAAATTTTTTTTTTGCGAGCACTATAATTTCGCTCCACTAAACCGCTTTCCGTTTAAAATTTTTTTTAAAAAGTTATATAAATATCGCATGCAATAGGGACTTGTTAATAGGTAAATATTTGTTCTAAGGTTACCCCAGACTGTTAATGACTATCAGATTTGGTAGATCTCTTTCGGTTTCTTTAATAATAGAGCTGGTAAGTTTTCAAAAATCATCCTGTATTATGGTACACTGTGGATAGAAATTGATTACATGACACACTGAGTGCGAGGTAGTCTGGGCACTAAAGTGTCATTCTGAGACCGAAGGAGACGTTGTTACATCTGCATCAAATGTCAGTTTTATAAATGCTTTATTATTTCCCCTGCTATTAAAATGGCTATTATGCTTGAAATTAAAACTCTAAATTTTAGGTGTATTTTACGTTTTATTTGGTTGTATAGTTACGAAATCTATATTCGATAAAACGTAGTACATAGCAGACTATGAAATATAGGATTTACTTAGACAAGTTAATTTAAATTAAATAAGGATAAGTGTATAATATATTTTCTGCGATGTTTCAATTATGCAATACGACTATTTAACACCTTCACTTTCGTATTTCATGTGCTAGGAGCAGCTGCCCCTTTGTTTGTTTGCATTTATAGCCAAATGAGTAGAAATTACTTAATTTTTTATTTTTGAACGTTTCCACGTAATAATCACTAATATTTTAAAGCGGACGCACTTGTGCGTCTGTAGCACATAGGCTTAAAATTGGCGTGCGAAGCACTCAATGCTCTGTGTATTGAAAATACTCCCAATATGCGGGTTGGCATGCGAAGCACGCATGCATTGTGTATTGAAAAGACCCTCAATAGTGGGGTTGGCGTGCGAAGCACGCAATGAACTCTGTGTCGGCCGCTTCTCATAGTGTTTAGTGTCAAGCTCACATGTGCGTCCTGAACGTGTTAACCTGAACGTGTTAATATTAGCATTGAACGTGTTAAAATGAATATATACAGAAAAACTTGTGTGTAAAGAAATGGGCACAGTTTGTTTAAAATTACAGGAATATAGTAACAGCGGTTTAACATATAATTGTATAAAGAAAGCGTATAAATAAATTGCTGACAATGTTTTTGACAACAGGTGCACACGTTAAACGTCTCATTTATTTTTCCGATGAAAACCTTTTAAGATTGCATTCAATAATGTAACAAAGCTTTAGTAAGTTGGCCTGATTTTAACTCCGTATTGAAACAAACGATATAGTTAAGTACAAACAACTGATCACTTCAATACCTAGTTTGTAGAATACAGACTTTAGTTTGAAAGTTAGCCTCTCTGTTTTGGTTTAATAAAATTATGTGTTATTTCACATAATATGACACATAATAGACATACATAAATAACAAACCCATTTCTGAAAAGTATATTTTTATTAAACATCTATTTTCCTCTCCACAAAATTACCAGATATATATATTTTAATTTATCCTTATTTAACCCATTATTCAATTAGTTGGTAAAATGCTTTACAATTATAATACACAGTTCTCATAAAGTAATAAAATTGAGATAGAAACTGTATTCTGAAACAGTATATATGTACTCACATTGTAATTTTGATTTTTTTAGCTTTCTCATGTACAAAATGATATGACCTAATTAAAAAATCACAAATGAAACCCACTTACTGTTAACGAAATGCAGTTCAATAACATTTTAAAGTTACATTCCTTTATTTAAAATCTTTTTTTGAATTTAAAAACATAAATTCATTATTAAACAATAATCGTGCAGTAGAGTGCACTGTTCTCTACTCAAGTACTGTAGTCACTTAACTATAGTACATTCCTTAAATGCACCCTTGTTTTGATGAGGTTGTAATACAGTATTTGTATTGAGACAGTAAAGCCAATGTTTCAAATTTCAAATGGAATACATGTATTGATTTAAACTAAACACTGTGGTTTTTCTTTAGGCTAATTAAATGGCATTTAATCTATAAAATATTATTAAAATTATACTTCTGAACGTTTGCATTTTTGTATTCTGATTTAACTCAAATACTACTATCCAATTTTGTAAGCTGTTGCATTATTATCCGAATAACTTGTGTTTTTTGTCATACCTTTTCAAGATCGGACTAAATGCGTGAATATTTTTCTTTAAGTAGGGCCTAAAGCAAATCTGCAAGCGGTAATGACATATCAAAGCTTCTACATCAACAATAGAAAATATTAATCACCAATCTGAGATTGTTAATATATTAGGGTAAAAATATATTAACTGGAACACATATTTTTTAAGAAACAATAAGTTCTTGGCTTACATGTGGCTGTCGTACAGGTATTGGTATCGCTTGATATCTAAACCATAACCAAAATGAAAATATACAATGACCATTTCCACAGATGAACTTCCTCCTTTTATTTACTTTAAGGGTCTTCTATACCTTGCGTAAAACAGCAAAAATATGCACTTCGTACTAACGTGTTTCGGACGCAGTTTTTCAACCTAAAAAGTTGTTAAACATCTTAAATTGTTCATAAAGGCTTTGTGCTTTTGTCTTATATCTCATAATTGAAAGAAATCGATAGCAACTCCTTTTAATCAACAGTTTAAGTGAGGAAAAATCGATTATTTTTAACGCATTTTGTGGGAGTTTTAAGCAATAATTTCCATATTTTAAACTAAACGTAAAAAATATAAAGCCTTCTTTATAACTTAAAGTAGTTTCCCAGATTATTAATTTATAAATAGAATCCAAAACACGTTATTTCGAATGCATGTTTCAATGATGTTGCGGCTTCAGTATTAAAATCACACTACACACTCGGGAGTTTTCTTCAAGGTAAAGAAGAGCCTTAATATCTTCTTATTTTCCGTCTTCTCAGTGGTAATAATTATACGTTCTATAAGGTCTAATAGAAAAATACAAATCAACTGCAATTTTAATATTACTGTATTTATAAGTAAACATCGAAAATTGAAACACCTTTTAATAGCATTTATTATAAAAGGATAAAAATTTAATTTAAAATCAGTGTGTCAAATATGTGCACAAAAAAAATCATGTGTATGTGCAGTTATGCCAGATAAAATTCAATAAATTATGCCTAACCTAAACCATTATATTGCTAAGTAGTTATCCGAATCAGCTGTTTTTGTGTAATTTTATGCAGTAGTTGCTATAGAAATTATTTTTTTAAATAATTAGGTAATGGCTTTTTTCTTTTCTTACACACATTATTTGTCATACAAAACAGCTCATTCAATCAAATAAAAACATTTTGCATCCCCTACCTGCAAGGGGAATTTTTTAATAAACTCCAGAATACTTAGCGATGTTTCCATTTCTGTCAAATTGAATTGTATTTAATCATTATTGATTTATTTAATTATTATACCGTTTAATAGTTGAATTGCTTTCATCTAAGGAATTTCACGTGTTTACTAAATATGTATCGTTAATTTCACAAGCTTCTTTTTTGCTCTTTCAAACTCTTTTCCATAGAGTCAACTTACGAATTAAGAATCCGCGTATAAACAAATTAAAATTAGTTATATACAAAGCAAGTTGAATTTCCTTACTTTACGAACACAACTGGTGGGATTTCGACCTCCGAAAATACTATTTTTTATAGTTAGTGATTGTGCATATTTCTTATTATGTCTGTATAACTTTGAAACACAGAATGTTGACATATTCCTCAATAAATAATCATTATAATAATATGAAACCATAAAAATATGTTTAGAAGCTAACAGATTGTAATGTTATCCTTTCAACTACCACTGTCTCATTTAATAATACAAAAACATCGTTTATAGCTTCCCTGATCAATACTTCTAAAAACTAAAGAATTACCATGTTTATTTTGTATTGTAAAATAAATACGATTATTTGTCTTAAGGTTTGTATCAAACTATTACTACCTTTCAGAAATTTGTACCATAGGACCATAATTATAAATACACTGTGAAACTAGTATACTATTTTCAAAATAAATAACTGTTATGAAGAAAACAGAGGGAAACTTAGAAATAAATGCAAAATATTTTTAAACGAGTAAAAGTTAAAGAGTTGAACTAGTTCGGTTAATAGCAATTTTGTGTGCGTAACTGTTCATTAATGTAAGTTATGTTGTGGTCTGACTACATATGTTTTTAATTAAATGCAAAATTAAAACTATCATATCCGCGCATAATTTAAAATAATTGAAACTATATTAAATGATAAATCTAAACTCTAAATTTAAATCTACTACGAAATTTATCTTGTAACTATACAAATTGTAAAACTCAATTTATAAATAAATGTGGCTCAAGCAGTAAACATATTAGAAATATTTTAAACTAGGTTAAATAGTAATAGCATGTCAATGAGGCAAACAGTTTCGAGTTTTAGTTTCTATTTTCTGTATACTTTAATTTATTGGTTATTTTTATTTCCTATAAAAGTTTGGTAAGAGTTCTTAAATTGGCAAAACTGAATATGACTGCTACCAAATATTGAATATAAAGTTAAATTGTATCCAAATTAAATATATTATGTTTAAGCTATATAAATCTAAGCATTTGACAGTAACTAATTCACGATTATCGTAGTTGATATTTTGAAGAATTAATTAATTGTAACAGTATTTTAAGATTACTATACAAATTGTTGGTTACTCTCAAAATTTAACTGACATAACTGTTTTTTATCAACTTTTACGTACAATTAACACATGAATTAGAATTAATTGCAACTTCCATTAGTAGAGGATGGGTCACCTGATCACAAAAGGGGAGGGGGGCCAATCGCGCGATTCTAAACCCTTGGGTGAGTGTGGAGTGGGTGTGGGAGGTGGAGGTGGACGTGGGGGGTGGGATTTCCGCCAACTTTTCGCCGCCATTTTGTTTCCGCCATCTTTTTTTCTTTTTTTGTTTTTTTTTTGTTTTTTTTTCTTTGGCAGCCATCTTTTTTGTAATAATTAATATTTAATACTTTGAAAAAAGTTTGGATGGCTCCGAGAATCGAACCGGGTACCACCATTACCCGAGTCCGCGACGCTACCGATTGGGCTGCGCTGACGCTGTTAAGAAGTAACTACCTAGTCGGGTATATGAGTTTGACATTGAGACCTTGTGTCCGATTGTAGACCTGGGTGGGTGTGGGGGTGGGGGTGGGGGTGGGGGTGGGGGTGGGAATTGGTGGTGGCGGAAACGCCAGTAACAATCCTAAAATCTACTTACAGTAAATAGACGAGACAACTCGTCACCAGAAAACTCTTCTATGATGTCTCTGTCCATTTCTCACTGTGTTATAACTACAGAGTAGAAATCACGCTTGCTTTATATAGCCGTCTAACTAGCACACAGGAAACGGATTGTAACATGGCAACCTGCCAAGATAATTTCACCATCTGGTTCACTGACTATCACTCTGGCCTCGATATCGCACATATTTGATACTAGTTTGTCTCAATCAGGGTATTAAAAATAAAAAACTATTAAGATCTATACATGTTTATTCTTATATATATTTTTATTACAATTCATAGTTTTTTTTCAGTTAACAGTAGCAATTAATATGTAAAGAAAATGTTTTATAAGTATAGTCTGATGTAGTCCACTATCCATCTTCTGCATATCGGACAATCGGCAAATCGGCTAACACATTGAGGGCAGAAGACATGTCCGCAGGGAAGTAGAGCAATGTTCGGTATGTTGAGTAAGCAGACAGTACAGGGACTCCGCATCTGGCTAGGATTGTTCACTTCGGGTTGCTGTAAAAACACACATAATTAGTATTTATATAATGAAGATTGTTCAATTTTGGTTGTAAGAAAAAAGCATCATTAGTAGTTCTCATAAAATACTCGACAATCATCAACAATAGACTTACGCATGTATTGGTAGGTGGACGTCCAAATTGTTGTAAGGCGAATATACCATCTTCCGTTAAATCTATTAAATCCTGCCTCATCATTCTCCAAACATGAAGCGCAAACGTGCCGCATGTTCTGTAGTACGAAAACGACGCTGCTACCTTTAAATCGTTTACTATCGAGTTCAGAGCGGACAATGAATCTTCCAAAACCTCTAGCGTTGTATCTCGAGACGGCATCCCTTGAATTGGTTGACAAATGTTAGCTCGGTTTGGATGACCCGAAGTTGAAGAATAATCATTCCTAAGCTAAAAAAGAAAATACAGGTGTTATTATTATTATTATTATTAATTAAACATTAAGGTAGAGGAAAAACAGTTTTAGATGCTTACATAGTTCGCATGGCCGTAGGCCTGAAGGTAATGCATCAATCGACACATGTATTCATTTTGATCGGCAGCGGATGAAGAAGAAGAAGGTGACGCTGAAGGTAGATTCTCAACATGTGCAGAAGGTGATGCTGATGCCGAAGGAAGGTGAATATTCTCAATGGACTCATCGGGTGAAGAAGAAGGTGATGCTGATTGAAGGTTTGCCGAAGGAGGGTGTAGATTCTCAATGGACTCGGATAATGGGAATTCCACAATATCTGGCTCGTAATGTTCAATTTCTGGTATCTCGGGTCGAATATTGTTATTAACCATTTTAAACTGTAATTTGAGAATAACATTACTGAAAAATATTTTTTTGTCTTTAAATAATCTATACACTAAAACCAGTATCGAAACTAAACAACTGATAATGAAAAAGAGATGTTCAAAATCAATACAACCATAATCAAATCCTACAGTATTACAAGTCACTTTTGTTGAATAAATATTAAAATTTGCTTTCAAATGTTTTTGAATAGAAATCGGTAATTCAAGTTCTTCTATATTACTATTAGTAATTAGAACATAGCTCAAATAATGTTTTTGGTGATGAATTCAATCATACACTGAAAATTATACTTACTTGAATTGTAATAAAAATATATAAGAATAAACATATTATGCTGCTGCTGTCTCCGTTACACTGGATTTACATTTGTATTTCCAGTTTAACGGATTTTCCTATGTGATCGGTAACGATTAATTTTTTATCTTTTAAATCGCGTATCTGCGACTCGGTCAGAGTCTGGTAGCGTTTTGGTAAAAACACTTTGTTCGAGGTATCTTCTAATAAGTCGTTGAGAACGACTAATATGCTCGGACCATAATTGGTTTTTATGCGGCGGGCGTCTGCAATCGTATATTGCTTCCCGATAGTCAGACTTTTCAAAGAAACAAACTCGTTTTCTTGCGGAGCGATTGAGTTGAAAAAGTCAACGGTATTGACGGTAACCATACTCACTAAGAAGAAGAAGAAGAAACTAACGTTGAAACAGACCCGACACTTAGATGTGTACCGATAGGAGACAGCTGATGAACTGATAATGGATAGTAAATGTAACACGCTTTTATACTAATTTCGAGGCCATACTGCTGCACTGGAATTCGGTCTCCGGTGCGGTGAATGCGAAAGATTCGTTCGCTTTTTCACGGATTTTACATGCAATTGAATGGGGATCGCAATCACATTGCGAGTCTAGTTTGCGTAGTGTGTGCTTCACTGTCAAAGACCCTCTTACAATTTGTGCTACTTTCACTTAGAACAACCGGCTAGAAGTGTCTTACACTTTCAACAACTTTGACCTCGTTTTACTATTTAGTGCTTATTCGTCAAAACTTTATTCATTCTGCTCCGGACCACAGGTGAGTTAACATATTCGCTCTCTCTAGCTCTCTCTCTCTCTAAAATGTCATCTGCTTACATTTTGTCTACTTTGCAAACTTATGTAACAAAGTTTCGACTCTACGGTACTAAAATTGTTTTCAAATTCAATTCACCACCCGAAGGTGTGGAAGAAATTCAATGGATTAGACAAGGTTTGAACGAACTTGTAGAGACTATGACAAGTGAAACGACTGACGAAGACTATTTAGGGTTTACTTTTCGGAGCCTCAATTTAAAAAATAAGGATCCGGGATTCTTAGCTTTTAGGCCTGCATCGGAGGTGACTGCTGATATCATGTGGAAAATTTTTGGGGGTATTATACAGAGTAACGCCGAGGCTTGTACATCCTGCGACACATTTAAAGTAGAATGTACTAAAGTTAAAGTGCCGTTAGGTCGTGGGAGGGTTAGACCAGGACTATTTAATAATTTCAATGACGAGTGTAGAGGAAGAAACGGTATTGTAGTAATAAAAAACACAGATTCTCTGTGTTTACCGTGCTCCCTCGTAGTTGCTATAGCTCATGCGGAAAAAGACAAGGACTATAAACTTATACGTATGAATAGATGTAACAGACAGACTCTTAGAGCCCGACAACTTATGCTCGATGCCGGGGTTCAACTCACAGACGAGGGCGCGGGGGTGCAGGAGTTGCATCAATTTCAAAATCATCTGCCTCTACACAAAATTACGGTGTACAGTTACGGAAATAGAGGTCGTGATATTTATTTCGAAGGCGATGTGCAGAATCCTCGCTACAAACTAAATTTAATTTTTCACAATGGCCATTTCAACGTAATCACTAGTTTGACCTCCGCGTTCGCTTGCATCTATTACTGCGAGGCGTGCCACATTCCTTTCAATAATCGTCATCATCACAGATGCTCCTCCACCTGTTACTCTTGCAAACGTTCTCCGCCGTGTTTGCTGGAAAACGACGGAATCTATTGCGGAGATTGTAACAGAAAGTTTATGAATAGAGACTGTTTTACATTTCATTTAAAAAATATTTGTAAAGCTTTAAAAAAGTGTCCCGATTGCGAGAAAATGATTATGTTGAAAAAACGTCGTTCAAAGCATGTGTGCGGTGAAACTTTTTGTAAAGTGTGCAATGAATACATGGTGCCGAACCACCAGTGTTACATGAAAGTAGATTATAGGAAGCCTATATCTAATGGATTTCTTTTCATTTTCTTTGATTTAGAAACCCGTCAAGATGAAATACTTGACAAGGCCAACGTTCATCGTGTAAATTTGTGCATATCCCAACAGTTCTGTTGGAAATGTATAAACGGTGATTCGTGTCAAAATTGTTTCGATCGTACTCGAGTTTTCAGAGATGACCCCATCAACGGCTTCATGTCGTACGTTATGGAGGTACGAAAAGCGTACAAAAAAGTGTGTATCCTGGCACATAACGGACAAGCGTTCGATTTTCAATTTCTCCTTAAATATGTGCTCGAAAAAACTCAATTCACTCCTAAACTGATTACACGCGGTACAAAGGTAATCCTCATGGAAATCGATAATGTTAAATTTATCGATTCTTTGAACTACATGCCCATGGCTCTGTCAAAACTTCCTAAAGCTTTCGATCTACCTCCGGAAAAAAAGAAAGGCTACTTCCCACATCTGTTAAACACACTGGCCAATGAAAATTATGTAGGTCCTATCCCCTCTAAAGAGTTTTACTGTCCCGACTCTATGTTCGACAAGAACAATAAAGAGTTTATCATTTGGCACGACGAGCAGATTCGTATCCAGTACGAATTCGACTTTCAAAAAGAAATCTTTGAGTACTGCCTTTCGGACGTAGACATTTTAGCTCAAGCGTGTATTAAATTCAGAGCCTCGTTTCTCAAAGAGTGTAACGTTGACCCTTTTCTAGAAGCCGTGACAATAGCAAGCGCATGCAACCTCGCGTTCAGACGTAATTTCCTGAAACCAAACACGATAGGAATCGTTCCCAAGAGCGGATACCGATCTGTCGACCTCCAGTCTAAAATCGCTTTACAATGGTTGACTTGGGAGGAGGATCAGAGAGGGATTCGTATGGAGCACGCCGGTAGAGGTCGCGAAGCTATAGTCAATGGGGTGAAAGTGGACGGATTGTGCGACGGAAAAGTTTTCGAATTCCACGGGTGCTACTGGCACGGATGCCCTAAATGTTTTCCGCACAGCCGCGATGAACCTCTTCAAGACGACCCGTCCGATACGCACAATGCACGGTTGGCGAGAACAAGAGCCAAAATAGCTAAACTCGCCCGACTATAAGTCGTAGAAATGTGGGAATGCGACTTTATAAAACTCAAACAGCGAAACGTTGAAATGGCCTACCTCGACTCTCACCCGATGATGCATACCGTACCCCTCGATCCTCGCGATGCGTTTTTCGGTGGCCGAACGGGTAATACAAAGTCGGACGTAAAATGCAAGGTGGGCGAAACGATTCAGTATGTCGACGTTTGTTCGCTTTATCCTTGGGTTTGCAAGTACGGTAAATACCCTGTAGGGCACCCGAAAACGCATATAGGTGACGACGAATGCAGGAAACTTGGTATGACTGTTGACGGACTTCTTAAATGCACAGTACTCCCTCCTCGTGAATTGTATCATCCTGTACTTCCCGCAAAGATGAACAAAAAATTGATGTTTGTTCTTTGTCGGACTTGCGGGCAAAATTCACTAGGGGAGTGTACACATAACGTCGACGAAGGAGCACTGACAGGTACTTGGACAATGGACGAGATACGGAAAGCTGTGGACAAGGGTTACGTCATTATTGAAATGCATGAGCTATGGGAGTATAAAATGGCGTCGTTTGACAACGGGGACGGACTTTTCACGAAATTTATAAATACATTTTTAAAAATTAAACAAGAAGCATCGGGCTATCCGGGGTGGTGCCAGACCGAGGAAGACAAGGCAAACTATATCGACGATTATTTTACAAACGAAAATATTAGACTAGATCAGACGAAACTTTGTAAAAATGAGGGGCTTAGGTCGCTTGCAAAATTAATGTTGAATTCGTTTTGGGGTAAATTCGGTCAGAGGGAAAATCAAACAAAAACATTCATAATAAGACAGCCTTCGGAATTGTTTAAAATGATAGTCAGTCCGTCCGTAGACGTAAACCATATCCAAGAAGTGAACGAAGACGTAGTTGTAGTAAATTGGCAATATGTTGAGGACTCCTGCGAAGTACTCCCGACTGTGAACGTGGTACTCGCCGCGTTCACTACTGCTCACGCAAGACTTAAACTTTACGATTACCTGGACGCCTTAGACACTCAGGTGGCCTACTATGATACTGATTCTGTTATTTACCTGCACATAGAAGGATTACACAAAGTAGAGACTGGAGACTACCTCGGACAGATGACCGACGAATTAGCCGACTACGGGTCGGGATCTTACATTACAGAATTTGTATCAGGCGGTCCAAAAACCTACGCCTACAAAGTTCTGTCTACTAAATCCAACGACCCCGTGACTGTTTGCAAAGTAAAAGGCCTATCGTTGAACCTTCGCACTTCGGGTGTGGTGAATTTTGAATCGATGAAACGGATGGTACTAGATAGAGATGAAGACCCGCTCACTGTTACAGACACACGCATAAGAAGAACTGTAGATCGTGAGGTCGTAACCGTGAGCGAGACGAAACTGTTTAAAATCACTGGAGCAAAAAGAAAGAGACATGGAGAGTACGATTCTTTACCTTATGGGTACATTAAAATTCCGCGACTAGAAAGAGCGATATGTTGAACTCTCTCTGTGTGTGTGTGTGCGTGCGTGTGTGTGTCTGTGCGTGATTGGCCCTCTGGCGTAGGGACTATAATCCTCGCAAGGCTGAATGTGTTGTAACGGAGATGCCAAAATTTATGGTTGGGCATCACGGAAACAGGCGGGTGGGGGCCTGTTTCACCCCTTCGGGGGTTTACATACCCCGTCCCATATGATTACCCCATCAGTTGAACGATGGATGTGCGACGAGCTATTGCTGCGGAGCTTCATAAGCCCGCGAGAAGAAATTTCAAAACTAGACGAGTGACTTTGAAATCGTTAACGGATATTTTTCAGGCGGATTTGGTCGAGATGATACCGTACGCTAAAGTCAATAAAGGGTACAAGTATATAATGACCGTGATAAACTGCCTTTCCAAATTTGCTTTTGCAGTGCCTATAAAGTCGAAATCCGGGTTAGAAGTAGCAGCCGCATTAGAACCGATATTTAAAAATCACAAAATGAAACATTTCCAAACCGATCAAGGTAAGGAATTTTTCAATGCGCACGTGCAAAAGTTAATGCGAAAATACAATATAAATCATTACGCGACCTATTCGGACAAAAAAGCTTCCATAGTGGAAAGGTTAAATCGTACTTTGAAAAATCTCATGTGGCGTGAGTTTACCGCACAAGGCAGTTACGAATGGCTCGATCTGTTACCTAAAATAGTAAAGTCGTATAATAATACCGTACACAGTACTATCGGTATGAAACCCTCTAAAGTTTTGAAAAAACACGAACAATTACTATTGGCAAAAATCGCGGGAAAGTCTATCAAAAGTCAGCCTAAATTTAAATTAGACGATAAAGTTAGAATTTCCAAGTACAAAAAGACATTCGCTAAAGGTTATCTACCCAACTGGACAAACGAAGTGTTTACGGTGTACGGTGTTAGGCCTACAAAACCAACCACATATGTTTTACAAGACGGAAAAGGAGAAATTTTAAAAGGTAGTTTTTACGACGAAGAGTTAAGCAAGTCGAACACGGGCGACGTTTATCTCGTGGAAAAAGTATTGCGCAAGAAAGGAAACAAAGTTCTTGTGAAATGGCTCGGATTCGATAAAACACACAACTCGTGGATAGATAAGAGAAAGCTGCTCTGACCAAATGTCAATGAGGTCACGACGCTGTGCAATAACGGATGTGAAGGCTTGGTAAGCACTCTCCTCGCATGCACACAACTCGTGGGTAGATAAGAGAAAGCTGCTCGGCCAAATGTCAATGAGGTCACAACGTTGTGCAATGACGGATGTGGAGGCTCGGTAAGCAGGTCTCGATGCCGATCGTAGAGTCTCGGAAAGCCGATCGTTAAAAAGAGAAACTCCGGTAAATG